>JASFAT010003821.1:0-161247 GCA_031353405.1 Baronia brevicornis
TTTATCCCCGAGAGAGACATCATGCATCTATAAAGTCACATTTCGAATGCTTTTCTACGTTTTTTGTAGTGAGACATACTAGTATATCGACCTTATCTAAATATATACAACTCAAAAGTGACTGACATAGTAATCTATCAACGCACAGCCCAAACTACTAGACGGATCGGGCTGAAATTTGGAATGCAGGTAGATGTTATAACGTAGGCATCCGCTAAGAAAGTATTTTGATCAATTCTACCCCCAAAGGGGATAAAATAGGGGATGAAAGTTTGTATGAAACTTTATCAATTTTAAACCGATCGGGCTGAGACTTTGCATGCATAAAGCTACTATATCTTAGGCATCCCCTAAGAAAGGATTTTGATAAATTCCACCCCTAAGGGGATGAAAGTTTGTATGAAACTTTATCAATTTTAAACCGATCGGGCTGTGACTTTGCATGCTTAAAGCTACTATGACGTAGGCATCCCCTAAGAAAGGATTTTGATAAATTTCACCCCTAAGAGGATAAAATAGGGGATGAAAGTTTGTATAAATCTTCTTAGATTTTCGACTGATTGAACTGAAATTAAAGATTGGAGCTACTATGATAAAGACGTCCGCTTAAATAGGATTTTGATAAATTCAACCCCCATGGGGATAAAATAAGAGATGATGGAGGATGTAAATGTATTAGTTTGAACCTATCAGTACCTAATAGAACGAATAAATTAAGACGAAAAAAAATAATTTTTAGTTCTAAATGTTCAAGAATTGCTGTCTAAAGTTTATCCAGACATTATTCATATACATGACAAGCCTATTGAATGGTTATGTGAGCATGCCATACTTACTCCAAAGAACGATCAAGCAGCAGCTATCAACGATATCCTGCTGTGCACTGTGGTTAATACAGATGACGTTACTAATTACCCTATAGAATTTTTAAATTCATTGAAACCGCCAGGTTTGCCTTATCGTAAGCTTATTCTGCGTGTGGGCACTCCAATTATGTTGTTGCGAAATTTAAAACCACCAAAACTTTGTAACGGTACGAGACTGCAAGTGAAAGCGTTACATCGCAATATAGTGGAAGCCACTATATTAACTGGGTGTGCGAAAGGGAAAACTGTATTTATACCACGAATCCCATTAATACCTAATGATGTCCCGTTCGAATTTAAACGATTACAGTTTCTCCTAAAAGTCTGCTTTGCCATGACAATAAACAAGTCTCAGGGGCAAACTCTCACATTTGCAGGTATTGACTTGAGAGAACATTGCTTCTCTCATGGACAGTTTTATGTGGCTTGCTCACGAGTAAGTTCACCCAATAGCTTAATAGTTTTAGCGCCTAATGACAGATTAGTTAAGAACATTGTGAACAAAGAAGTTTTGTAGGCCCTAATTTTTTACACACGCTAAACAAAAGTAAAGCCCCAAAAACTATACCTAATTAATAATAATACTTCTTAACGCGAGCGAAGCCGCGGGCAAAAGCTAGTTAAAAAATAAGATTTTCGGATGTTGAATTCTAAAGTCTGAGGATCCATCGGGGATGTCCACACCCCGCGCAGGGGTGTGGGATCGAGCCTCGGGGATGAACCCCAAGCGCCAAGGAACCGAAGTCTGGGGATAAGAGCGACGGGAAAAGAAACCAATAAACAATACGGGCAGTATCGAAATACTGTCTCTTGCATTTGAACTATGTAGCTAGCTCAAGAGTAGGAAATTTGAAAAATTTCCTACTCTTGCAATTTTTAATTGATTATGATTTCTTTTTGTTCCTGTTAAGTTTTGACCACATTTTTTACTAAAGTTGAAACATTCTGCAATTATCGTTCAGCTTTTTTACTTATTGATTCTGAGATGGTACGAAGTTTGCCGGGTGAGCTAGTTAGTTTAATAATTTAATTTATCCCTTCATACATTTAAACACGAAGAAGAAGATTAAAACACCAAAAAATATAAATATTTATTTGTCAGGATTACACACACAAGGATGGAATGAATCGAAAATAACGTTTAGTCCATACATTCGTGGTCAGTGGACGCATAACTGTTGTACGTACTAACGGAATACGCGCTGGAAGCGGGATAGACAGACGCCACGTCGGAATTTGACCAATCACTCTTTGTATGTTTGTCATTTTTGTACAGACTCACAACTGGACTAGCTTCACCGTCAGGTCCTACGTCAACTTTTTTGGATGAAACAGACTCTTTCGAATCGGGCTTCGGCACATCCTCTTGTGATCTATGTGGCGGAATGCGCTCTTCGCTCTGTTTCCTTTCCGCTATATCGAGATTCAAACACTGAGCTCTTCTGATTGTATTGTATCTAAAGTTTCTCTTGTAGCGTACTCCACATGGTCGTTTGCTCCTATTGGAACACTTGTTCAATTTACATTTGTTGTTGCGTCTCGTTGGGCAATGTTTGCTCGTCTTGAATTTCTTCGCTTCCACGCGTTGGCATTTGCAACATAACTTACGTTTCCTGTTGTGAGGCGTTGATTCCGTATTGCTGGAGGGTCTCTTGACTTTAATCTATAAATAAAACTAAGTAAAATTACAATAATAATAAAGTAGTTGAACAAAATTGCCAGAGTTTCTATTTTCACCCCTACCATCTAGTTGCAATCTAGTAGGGTGATTTTTCTCGAAACTTATTTTCACGCACCATCAATAAGCGAAACCGGCTACCTTCAGAGGTATTTCCGAACCGATATGACGGTGAAACCTTCATTTTATTTTGAAGGCTCCACCGTAGTACACCGCCTGAAAGGTTGGCAACGATTCTGCTTCGCGCAAGGCAGATGTCTATGGGTGGCGTTGAGTGCTTTCCAGCAGGCAACACACTTGTTCATCTGCCTCCCTATCACGTCAAAAATTGCCATTATTTAAAAAATTCATCACCTGAGCAAGAGAACTTCGTTGGTCCAGCTCGTCTCTCAGTTTTGGGTAAGCCGAATTGTGCTCATTCACCCTGGCGATCTGGTCGTCACTGCTTTTAGTCCTGGCCACGTACTTTGCTTGATGATTGTCTCTGAAAGTCTCTGCTCCCGTCTTCCTTTTCTGCGTAGAAATTTTGAAAAGCGATTAATACTTTGACATTAATTTATTTTCCTCATATACCCTAAAACTTTGTTTTTATATAATAAAACTTTATTCTTATACCTCTAAAATTTTATTTTTATACTAATTTGTTTTTTTCTTCATAAACTATAAAGATATATTCTCCTTGTAGCGCGTCTCTGGATAGTGAAGGCTAGCTGCCAATTCAAAATAACTACGTATTTCCGTTTTTCGTGAAAAGCGAAACATTAAAGCATCTCTCCTTAAAACATAGCTCCCTCTATCCCTGTTCACTCTCTGGTATAACGTAGCCGAGACTTTCCTCTCCGACCAACCCGTCTTTCTCCCGCGACTTTTACCATCATGACTAGTTGCAACAATTTCTACCTTGTACATCTCAAAGATTCTTCTTCTAAGAGTGCCTCTCCGACTACCGAACGTTGGCAGCCAATTCAGCACAACTTGTCTCCTCCTTCGCGAGGTGCAGCTGTTCTGAAGCACTCGCTATTCTGGTCCACTCCCTGATATTACGTAGCCAAGACTTTCTTTTTCGACCAACTTATCTTTTGCCCTCGATTTTCCCCATCATGATCAGTTGCAGCAACTTGCACCTGTCATGTTTCATGATATGACCCAGGTAAGCAACTTTTCTACCTCTGACGGTCTGCAAAAGTTAACGTTTTTGCTTGACTTGTCGGAGAACCTCGTCATTGGCCACCCTTTGAGCCCAGCTAATAGTGAGCATCCATCTATATGCCCATATTTCGAACGCTTCTATACGTTTTCTGAGGTCTTCTTTAAGCGTCGAAGCCTCACATCCATGTAGAAGAACGGACCAGATGTAACAATGGAGCATTCTATATCTCGAAGATATTTTATGATAATTATTTAATGTCCAACCATTAAATAACTAATGATCAATCAGTTGGTTGAATCGAAACAGGGATGTTTCAACCTTCCTAGCTCTAGGCTGAAAAGGAACATCATGTAAGAAACTGCATATTGTAATATAGTGCAAAGGTAAAGGAAGTTTGTTTTCCGGCATGGAATGGAGGCTCTTCCTTTCTTCTTATGTGTATTCCGTTATTGTTATATGTTCAATTAAAGTCTGGTAAGTACTTACCCGTACAGCAAAAAATAAAATAAAACATCTTATTAGGACAAATAATACAACGCGAAGGAGAAGGAAAGTTGTGCTGAATTGGCTGCCACCCTTCGCAAATCGGAGAGGCACTTTTAGAAGATCAGGACAAATAAATATTAAACGATACAAACACCGATTATTTATAAAATTGTGACAAGATATATGAGCAATAAAATCCTTACAATTCCCACATTTAAAAACTTATGTGGAAGAAGGACTTTAAAAGTAATGGATCCGGAGACCATAAATAGATTGGAGTAGGATTTAAGAGAGCAAATGGCATAAACAAAAAAAAATTGAGTCGGCACATTCGTGTATGGTTCTACCATCTTACCTACACTCGATTAAATCTTCATATGCACTTTACGAAGACATAAGTGGTAACAAACCTCGACTGGCCTCATATCCCTCATCGGCTGGGGTCCATCCTGACTCACAATATTCAGCACCGCGTCCACAATGTCTCCTTGCAAGGCTGCATCCTTCTGTATTGAGTAGATGAAACTCGGTGTTTTGTTTGGGTGACCCATGTCATACTAATTACGTTGCGTATTTTTTTTCTAAAATTTAATTTCAAATGAAATTATGAAATAATTACAAATGAATAATAATGCAACTTCTTTATGGTTTTTGCAATAAAAACGAATGTAGAAGCCTTAAACAAGTTTCTATTTAAATATGAAGTGAATATAAATTTGTCTTTTTTAAATTAGTTAGGCTGCCATTTATATCCGAAGCGAAACTTTGGTTCCGGTCTTAGTTTCAGCCGAAACCGAAAATTATGTAGACATTATTAAAGGAGACAGGCGTTACTTTGCGGAAATCCATCACTATGTGGACAGTCAAGAGTTTTACTTAGCTAAGATCCGCGACAAGCAAAACAATAACAGAAAATTAATAATGGGTGCTTTTTCGCTGGATGAAGTGATTTGGAACTTAAACCAAAAACTTACCGAAAATCGGCCGTCAATTCTCCACCTACCAACCACCATACACAACACCAAACACACTACTACTTTTCCACCTTGTAAGCTACACGTGTTGCGGCCCAACACGAGGCATCTTCAGGTATAGTAGATTCTACGGATGACTTTTTGGTTGTCTTCCGTAGAGTCTACTATACCTGAAGATGTCTCGTATCCAGATAAATCCACTTCATCCAGCGGAAAAGCACACATTAATTTTCTGTTATTGTTTTGCTTGTCGCGGATCTTAGCTAAGTAAAACTTTTGACAATTCAAATTTTAACATGTTTACATAATGTGGACAACATTATGTAGACATGTTAAAATTTGAATTGTACGTTGAAACGTAGAATATGTTTTACATGTCATACAGTTCATTAGTGTTAAATGAAATAAAAAAATAACTAATGAATGCAATTAAAATGTTATATTTATTTAATACTGAACAAACAGACAATATATTTCTCTTGTAAAATCTCTCAAAAATCAGTATTTCGATAAAAAGACAGTAAGTATTTTAATTGTGTTGTCCATATTATTAAGATTTATTTATTATTTATTAAGATTTTGTCTTAAGCTTAGGCTGGCGACGCTTCCGTGACTCCTCGGATATCGCGGTTGCTCGTATGCCCTCCTACCCCAAAAAGAAATTGAAATAAAAACATTAATTTGTACGGCAATCAATTAGGCACTTTTAAAGAACAGTTAAAAAAATTAAGCGAACGAATTATTATTATTATTAGTTTACTAATTCTAGTATTCGTAAGTAAAAAGTGTTATATTGTACGCTAAGAAAAGCAGTTTCTCTAAGTTTTTACCGAGCAGGTTATTCCGACGATCTGCGTATATTTGTCAAGCGGCACTAAACAGCTGTTTACTTGGAACACCCGGTAGGTGAAGCAGAGAGAGAGCCCATAGAAATCCGCGGCGCGATAGGCAGTGCGGAAGCGTTGCCGATTCAGTCAGCTGATTTTTGGCCCAAACCGAAACTATGGCCGAATCCAGATATTTTGGCCGAAATCGAACGTTCGGTCAGTGATAAAGAAGTCCGGGGTAGAAGCAGTCACCTACATAGCTATCCGAGTTAGCAAACTGAAGTGGCAGGGGGTCGGTCACGTTTGTCGAAGGATCGACATCTGTTGGAGTAGACGGATGTTAAGAGGAGACCGAAACGTAGTATAAAAACGCCCCCGGACCTAAACTTGGCGACGATCTGCGCAGGATCGCCTTGGGGAACGCTATGCTGAATAGCGGCCTGCCGTAGTCTGAAGATAATAATTTGAAATGTCAGGCTGTAGAAGTGTCAATAGTCAATTATTTAGGTTAGGTTAGGCGATTATAATCCTAGTTAATTGATATATTACTATAAATTATTTGATTTATAATAATTATTGGACGCTCCCCGCCTAGATATTGCAACGTACTGTGCAGGGCGGCTGGAAGAGACTGAATGCGTGAAGCTGAACATCGGGCTAATCGGGCAGAAATAAGTGTCCATGATGATAATGATAATAATTATAAACAACATCATTAAAATGAGCAATAACTTACGTTTTTTGTGGTAAATATTAATATTTTTATATTGTTTTTCTTAGCTTTGTTACATTAACTTGACAATTTTGATTTTTGAAATGAAACACGATTTTCTTTTCAATAAAGCAACAATGGCTTTTTTTTATTGCGGCCAGTGTCTAGTGCAATTGAATTTTGCAGCCAATTTACATCAGTTACGTCGAGAATTTACTTTTTCTGCGATTTTTATTTTTAAGTCTATCGAAAAGTCTCGTGCTTTAAGTTTCGCCGCTTAATACAACGTGTCCAAAATTCGTTTGCACGATATTGTATTGAGATTCCCCCTAGAACATACGTGACGCCTTATTTAAACAAATATGGAAACTTAAAAATGAAAGACAGGTAAAAATTGTACCTAGCTTGTATTCTTTTCGGTATTGTTAAAACTAGAAAGCCTGGATACTTATATTTGAAACTGTCATGGTTTAAAAATATATCTAGCCGCCCTGTTCGGTTTTATGCCAAACATCTCACAATTTCCAAACACTTTTTTTTTAGTTAACGGGCAACGAAGTTTTGGAACGATATTCCACCCCCATCTATAATTCTCTCCTCCTCCTCTCCTTTTCGTTCACATTATAAGAACATTTTACTGGACCAACAAAAAGAGTAATAAACTAACCTTGACTAACTTAAAATTAGTAACTTCGCTCTGCTTTCCTTTTATCATTATATTTATTTATTTATTTATTTGTTAAATATTATACATTATATCTGTAGCACCATATTAAAAAAATATGCTCATATTCTCATATAGCAATATTGCCAGTACCTTTATTTAACTAATAAAAAATTACGTCATCTTTTTAGAAATACCTAGATTTATTTTGTATTTTTGTGGAACGCACACACTAACAGGTGTTGGCAGAATGACCAGGGCTGTAGTTAACTACAGCCCTGGTCATTCTGTCAACACCTGTTAACTTTAATTCCGAAAATGTATGTAATACTTTAATTTAATTTTTAGCCTAACTTTTATTTTGATTGTTACTTTTGATGCTATTCGTATTGTCTTGAATAAACAAGTTATGTATCTATCTAAAGTTTCGGAACTGACAATATGCTCTTTGCTTTTATTTATGACAAACAAAAAAAAATAAATAGCGTACAACATACGTATGTACTTATATTTTTATGTTAATAGGGATTCATAATGAACATAGTAAAGTGAGATTTTTTTTCACTTTGTAAGTTAACGCCCTCCGTAGCTATGAAAATTCATTCGTTTAATACGAGACCCAAGCGTAGCATCAAACTCGTAGCAGGCTTCAGCGCTACGTGCAAAAGTATCAGGAACACATAAACGCTAAGGAAGCTCTACAAACGTTTTTTCACAAAAAAGGAAAGAACTTTCGTGCTGAGAAAGAATATCTGTAGGGATAAGCCAAAATCTAATTCCTCTAGGGAAAGCTAGAAAGAAAATCCCGATTAGAGCGGAAAATATCTACATTGTACCAGGCTGTTATGAAATATTGGAGTAGGTGAAAATAGTAAACGTTGTAAGACAAAGAGGGCGAATATTTAGAGGGCGGAGTTATTAAACGATTGACGCATGCGTAATACTTGTATCTTTTGTTTGATTAAATCATTGTGGCAGAAACGTTCATAGAGCTATCTTATCGATCGTCCCTACCGTCCAGTATGTAATAGGGATAGTATTTAGATGGTTAAATAAGAAACCTGTTACACATATGTCTGTTCCATTAAAATAACAGTTCCAGTGGCCTGTTTCAAAATAAAGGAAGGGTATTTTGCAACATAGTTCAAAATAAATTTTTAACTTTTAACACGATTTGAACCCAGAGAGTCTTGTACCTTTTAGGTGGTAGAGATCAGAACTTTAAGATGTGTTATCGGTATATAATGGTTCAGAAGGTTATATAGCTTCTCAAAACTATAAGTCGTCTTACAAGTAAAATTAAGTCCGCAGCCTAATAATTTCGCATGAAATATTTTTTATTATAATTATATTTTTTCTACATAAATTCATCATTCACTATGACGAATCTTAATATACCTAATTCGTTAAAAAATGACGGCGACGTGGTTCGCCACCCACCACGTCCTGATTCCCACGAGGGCGAGAAGCGACCACATAGGAAGGTTTGTTACTCTCAATAACACTCTTATGTTTGCCCCTTAAAAAATATTTATTTGAGCCATTTTGTATTTTTGTAGTAGTAGAGCCACGCTGCCGACGAATACTTTGTCATGGATGCCATAGTTTGTCTGTAGCATGAATTGGCCGGCTCGCCCGGGGAAGTACCACATCTCGCAGAAAACCGGCATCTGAGTGGTAGCTTAGCTACCACGCTTAGTCCGGTGAGCGGTAGAGTTCCGGAGGTCCCCCCATGGGAGGGGTCCCATAATGACATTTTCCTCAAAGGCCGGCAACGCTTCTGCACTGCCTATGGCACTGCGGATGTTTATGGGTGGCGTTGATTGCTTTCGAACATTGAATCAACAATATCAATATCAGTCTGCGGCAGTCCGCCTATATATACATAGGCTTCACCCAAGGCGCGCCACCTAGCCCGATCTTCGGCTACACGCATCCAGTCTCGAGAGCTATGCTCGGGGTTTCTCTGGTGGACAGAATTCGAAATGAAGAAATTCACCGGAGAACCAGAGTCACGGCCATTGCTCTTCAAGTTAGTAGACTGAAGTGGCAATGGGCTGGACACGTTTGTCGGAGAACCGACAATCGTTGGAGTAGACGAGTGCTGGAATGGAGACCGCGACTCGGCAAACGTAGTGTGGGACGCCCTCCTGCTAGATGGAGCGACGATTTGCGCAAGGCGGCTGGCAGAGACTGGAACATTGAATACTAGATACAAAATTTTGATAATGCAATATGGTTACATTTTTTAAGTATTATGTAGATTTATTTTTATTTCTACATCAATGCATCGTTCCTCCTTTTAAACAGACATTTTCCCGATTAGTTTTTTTATGGTATATGGAGGCAAACAAGCTAGCGTGTAGCCTGATGGAAAGCAATCAACGCCGCCCATAGACATCCGCAATACCATAGGCATTACAGATGCATTGCCAACCTTTGAAATATGTGTCACTTCGAATATACTAAAATAAGCTAGTTACATAAAGTGCTGGTGCATGGAATGTAGTTTAGTTAAACTTTTCTTTTTGAGAAGTTATGCAATTCAGTAGCAGAGATTATTCTAAACAATTCCTTGGAACACTTGTCATGGTAACAGTGATAAAATATTCACAGAGATGTGACTTCCTTCTGCAATGCTAGTGAATAAAGAAGTAACCCTGATCTCATATTATGGTTGATTTACAAGCATTTCATTATAATAACACTTTCAGCTCATCATCATTTGATGTGACCTTTACAAACATTAATTTGAGCCATTTCAAACTGCATATGCACTAAAGAACCACTTGCATTGTGTTAGTATACAGATAATACTAGATAGTGCCAATTATGAATATTCTTCAATGTCCTTCCATAATAGTCAAGAAGGTCCATTCTCCATAGCTCCATATCATCCACCATAGCATATCTCCATTACAAGTTTCTTGTTAACTTGGTAAAACTGTTTTATAGTCCTTAACATTTTGTATGGGATATGTAGGACAAACAAGTGTGTCGCCTAATGAAAAGCAATCAATGTCACCCTTAGAAATCTACAATACCATTCTGTAATGCAGAAGAAAAAGTATGTAGGCTTGCTTTTGGAAATTTTTAACAATATATTAATTTAGAAATACAGCTAAAGGTAGAAGCTGCCGAAGGTGACATTGGTAGTGTTCCACTTAGGCATTAGTTGAACAGTACTAAATATATTAACATGATGCGAGACGCACGGCAAGAACCGTAGAAATTTCGCCTTACGATAGTGACAATACGGGTTATGCAGTAAATGTTTGAGAAGTCATAAATCCGCACTACGGCTAACACAATAGTTTTGTAGGCAACTCCTTAAAAAATACTTTCTACTGTCATATCACATCGACCTATTTTGTTACTACCTGGAACTGAACACACACACAACGGTTATAGCTGTAGTGCCAATTTGTATGGGAGATTTTACTGTCATATTATACAATTAGAAAAAATTGATACCGTCCCGCATCGTGTTAACTAAACTAAATATCTAATGTAATTATCTTCATTTCTTATTATTATATATTTTTCTAATCATTTCATACATGTTGCAATCTTAGGTTTGCAGGCCTCTACCTGTTACATTATTATTGTAAATGAACCCGAATATGGGATTGAAGTGAAAAAAGTAGAATAAAAAAGAGAAATAAAACTAAATTTAAGTTAAATTGATTAACCTTTTAATCCACAAATCACTTTTCATTTTCTCCCACAGACTTATATTAAACATACAAGAAGTAATTATCTTATAAATTATTTATGATACCTTTTATTGCTAAATATTGAAAACAATTTCCAAATTGATTAGATTACAATGGCAATTGTAAAAACAGACCAAAAATCTATATGAACCTACTGCAATGAAAGTGAAAATAGTTTATTTCAATACAATGGAATTTTAACACACAATATAACTAAATTGATACACAAATATGAAAACAGTTTTGTAGTTTATCATTATCACTTATTTATTGGTCTTCATCAAAATCAGAGCATTATGAATACTAAATATGAAAAAAATGCAGGTTAACAACTGATAAATGTAACATAATCATGGAAATAGACAATGTGTAAGTGACATTTCATTGAAAGAAAAAACAACTTTTGTTGTAGAAAAATATATTCTAAAGTACGGAACTTATACCTAAAGGTACTAATATTAACGACGTCCACGACCACGGCCTCCTCTGCCACCCCTTGGACCACCACGTCCACCACGGCCTCTACCTCTTCCACCTCTTGCGCCTCCTCCCCTTTGAAAGCCTTCACGTCTTCCACGACCTTTAGGTGCGTCGTCTAACAATAAAGTTTCAATAGGTAGACTGTCAGGAAGTAAATAGTATCTAATATTGTTACCCCGTATACTTAAAGTTTCCAACTGAAGTTCTTCCTTATTTTTTAACGTCACTTTTACAGACTTTAAATGCGTATTCATCGCAACATCCACGCCAGTAATTGTACCGTGTACAACGCTTCCGTTCTTTAATTCAATTGTAACAGTCTCGTGACTGAGTTTCATAAGAAATCTCACAAGCTTCATTTTGTCTTTTAATAATTAATTGATTTAACAAACACTAAAAGCGTCGGCTTAATGAAGTTAACCTCAAATTCGGCTAAACAAGAATATGGCGGGCGATAGTGTTACCAACATTAAGGCATAAACAAAACAAATTTAGCAAAAATACCACGGTCACAGATCATAATTAAGAAAACTATTTATAATATTTTTTTAAATATAGCGTCATATGAAGTGCAATATAAGCAATACCTGGGCATTATAATTTTATCACAACTACTAAAATGATGCCGGCTTCCGATGGACATACGTATACGTCACAATCTTTTAATAAACAAAAGAATAGGCACTGAGGAAATGAGTACATAGATCATTTTGATTATATAAAAAAAAACTGGCACATAATAACCGAATATGAAAAATTTAAATAATATGTTATGTTAGATAATTAAATTGTCACGTCTTATTCAAAAGTATTAAAAGCTAACAACATACTTATTTAACATATAAAAATGATGATAACTGAAAGCTTTGGAGATATTGAAGTTGAATTAGAATCGCACAAGGAAGAATTTAAAGAAAAATCAATTTCTGCTCGTTTAACGTTCACAAAAGAACAGGTTTTTTTAGACATTTTTTATGTTTGACATTTTTTAAATAATATAAATATGGTATCACTACATACTTGAAGAATTAAAAAAGTTTGATCGATAGTTAAGTATCATAGCCATACACCTTAACTTTAATAAACATGAAATAACAAATGTATCCGTAGTTAAAATAGCAGAGAGGTGCAATTAAAATTCGATAAAATATAGTAAAAAAAATGAAAGCCAGGTTGACATTTACCGTGAAGCAGGTGTTGCATTTTCTTATTTTAAATAACAGCTTATTTATTTTTCTTTTAGTACTTCTGCTTGATAAAAGTTTCCTTAGGTGACCAGGCTGGGTGAAAATTATATTTTTTTACCACATTTAGAATTGCTCATTAACCGAAACTGAAACGTATTCTTTTTTAAGGAAAAAGATTTACGCGAAGCTTTTAACCTACTTGACTACACGGGAGAAGGAAAAATAAAAGCAGAAGACTTTCGAGTCGTAATAAAAGCTTTAGGTAATCTTAGTTGATATTAAATATATGTTAATACATGTTAATTAATTAGTTCATTTTATTTATTTATCATTGAACATCATTATCAACATTCAAACCCTGTGGCAGTTTACTTCTTAACGTAGATCTCACTCAAAACGAAAACATTTATCTACAATTGCATTGCATTGCGCTGTGAAGATAGATTGCCGACTGCACAAACAGAAATTTTGCGCTGACAATACTTTTGTTTTTCCCAGTCTACAAGTTGAGGGTCATTCAGCTTGTGAGACTTTCTGACGACGACGGTTATTCTCAATAGAAATCTTTCAACTGCTGTCCAGCCCCCGGGTAGGTCAGAGATGAGCGACAGGCTTGACTAAAGATTACCACATGACCACGTCTCTTTAGACGATGCGAGGTCATTCAAGAATCTCAAATCTGCGTACTCAGTGGTCGTAAGTGGCAGGTATAAGCATGAAAGCCATTACTCCAATCTAAAGTCTAGGCAATTAAAATCACAATACGAGGATACCTGCATCCTACTTGTACAGTACGAAACCCCAGTTTGTTTATTCTGTTCTTATTTTTATTTTAAAAATTTAAAATGGTTAATCATTTTTTTTTTGTATCAAATTAAACTCTCCCAATAATATTCTCTCTGTGTATTTATTTATTTTTAGGTTATGAGCCTACAAAACAAGAACTTCTACAAATGATAAATGGTGTTGATACAACGCAGTCTGGAAAATTAAGTTTTGAGAATTTTCAAACTGCTATTATGAGAAAAGTAATGTCACAAGATAGCGATGTTGATGTAATGAAAAGCTTCCGCCTGTTTGATATGGACGACAGTGGTGAGTTTTGAGATTGTCGGTATTATTCATCATATAGTCATGTCAATGGTTCCTTTTCATATTATTAAAATTATATTATCCTATTTTATTAAAATTTCATACAATTGTTTTCTAAAAAAAAGAAATTGAATATTTGATTCCAGTATGCAATATTATAGATTAAATCTTACAATATTTATAATTTTAAAAATGTAACTCGTTTAATATATTTAAGTTGTTCTTAATTTTTGTAATACAGGTTACGTTAGTTTTGACAATCTTAAAGAAGTTACGAAGATTTTAGGAGAATACTTGACTGATGAAGAAATTGAGGAAATGATAAACGATGCTGATAAAGATTTCGATGGCTTAGTAAGTTTTACTCGGTTTTTTATGTCCACCTTGAAATAAATGACATCGAGCAATTATTCAAACTCATATGATCCCCAAATCAATGAATGGGAAAAGAGTTGTAAACAGGTAGTAATGGCCAAATTTCCCATATCTAAGTAAATATTCGTATATATCTATAAATTTTTGACGTAATTTTTGAAAAAATGTAAAGTTTAATCTTAAGAGACGAGGTATGTGTATAATACTGATAATTAAATCATTATAAAATAATCATTTTTCAGATCTCCGTTCAAGAATTCATGAAAATGATTAGAACTTGTGTCCTAATTGAAACACCTTAGCAATATTGCTGTTCAGTTTTCGCTTTTTCTTCAATTATTTATTCTTGTTTTATTAAGTAATTTAAAAATTCAGCTTATTAATAAAAAATAAAAAAATATGAAAATTGCGTTTCCTTTTTGCGAAATCTATGAGTCACTCTTTATATACAATTTTCGCACATATATCTCTGAGTTCTAAGTCCCCCCGGTGGGGCATAGGGCAGATACGACGCTTCTCCATCTCGAACTGTCGGAAGCGATACGCTTCATTACATGGATATATTTTTTCCATTAAGTTATTTGGTACACCTAATACTTTTGAACTTAAAATATTGTGCGTTTTATACCTTTGTAAATATAATATCAAAATCCTTCTTTACTAAAATTCAATTAATTTATTGCTAACGGTAGCAATTATCAATATATTCTGCTCGTAAACAAGATATACATTCAAAAACCACAAATAACTAAATTCGAAAAATAGAGTGAAATATTTATCAATAAGGACTGGATTTCTTTTTAATTTTCAGTTTAGCAAAGAACTAATTGAAACCGCTTAATTATAGTTTCTGAAGTCCACTTAGCTTAAAAAAACTTACTATAGATTTACTTAAGCATAAGATTATATCATTTCTTGTGTGCTTGTGTAAATCCAAGAGACTTAAATATCCGAAGTGAAGAATTTCTACATTCATATCGTCCAATAAAATTAGTAGAGTATTAATTAGGTTCGATTTGATATACATACATTATGTATTTGAGAAAATAGACTTGAAAGGAAAATTATTAATATGTTTGCAACTAAAATAAGAATTAGATGTTATTAATTAAAAAAGTAAAGTAAGTTACCTTCAGATTTCTGCGCTCATCGTATGAAAAGGGGTTACATAGAAAAATACAACCTCTTATTTGCCGATATTTTGTGAGTGGAATATAGTACACGTTTTTATTAATTCTATTTCTTTTCTTTTACGAAAAACTAGAGGTGCATGAAATAATTAACTTTCTTCATACTTTTCTGTTATTTGCTGCATACGCCCCAGATGTTTTAGTGTCATTAGTTTGTTTTAATAACGTGGTACATAAATTATTTCTTTCAATTTTTAATTATACCAAATAAGTCTTATATGATACATATTATCGGGTATTGAGTAAAATTCATCTGTTTTTGTGTTCGAGTTAATGTTTCACTATTTTTAATAAAGAAAAGTTAAAAGCTTTATTTAAATAATTAACAATTTTTTTGTTTTGCATTCTCAAGTTAATTAAAAACAAAGTACTGTGATCAAAGAGCAGGTTAGAAATTTTTTCCTTAGCTTTTTACTCTTTCAAAATTAAAATATCCTGCTTCCTACTTTGTATCATAGACAATTTTCAACAGTTAACACTGTCACTATCAATATACTTCAAAAATTTGAAAATGAAACCGCCGATTGTGTTTATGGTGAAAAATTGGTCTTGTTGTTTATGTTTTTGTTATTCTGTTTCTTAATTTCTACAAAATATAAATAAAATACTGAACGTAGCGCTCAAAATAGATAGTCGTTTAATAAGTTATTTTAATTTAAGAGAGTATATAACGAAATTCGACTGAACACCATGGGTAAATTTATTTTACGTTATTGGAACATAAATTTTGACACATTTTAAACATAATTTATCATTTTTAGAAACCATCACTTTAGAAGAAAAATGCGAACATATGATGAACGTTGTCGTTGAATCAAGAAAAACGTATGGAAAAATGTGCGTCGAATACAATCAGAAAAAGTCTCTGGTTGAGAATAAAATTTTAAAACAACGACTGAAAACCGTCTCTAATACTAAATTCAAATCTAAAAATCACATTCCTCAGATAGATTTTGAAGGTGTAAAGAAGGATTTTGATAGTTTCACCCTTGAAAGTTTGGAATGGCAAAATAGAATAGAGAAGTTAAAAAAGAATGTGAAAAATTTACAAACTGTCGTTCAACAGCTCAAAGAGGACAGAATTGGAAAACGGTTGCGAGAACCACTTACAGCACAAGCAATGCTAGCTGATGTCAAAAATGAAAAAAAGATATAAGAATTTTTGTTAAAAGTCATCATTTATATAGTTGTTAAGAAAAGAGACATCTCTAATAAATTTAGAAAATATTTTACAAAGTGCTCGAATGTTGGATTTTCAAACAGAAGTTGTTCTGGCTTGTGTTAATTTTATTTCAATATTTTTTAAAAGACTACTAAAATTAATAATATTAGAATTCATGTTAACTATTCCAACTGTTATGTTTTTGCTAGAAAAATATGTTAATAGTCCAATGGTAGAAAACCCAACAACTTAGATCATAAGTGCAATCCATAATTCAGATAACGAATCTGAATTATTGCTGCTTCAAGTGCTATTTCTACCTTTCTTCTATTTACAGGATATTTTATAAAATATTAAAGTTCATATGAAGCTCATGGTGGTTGGGTTAATTTTATTACCATATTAATTAATAGTAATATATTTAATGAATCCTACCCTTGACTGCAAAATTGGTTTGCATTACATTGTTTGCTAATTGGAACAAAATTGTCACTTCTTTGTGCCTTCAGTTGGTTTGTTCACCAGGCAGCATTTATTTTTGTTATACTAAGCATGTAAGTTAGGCCATCATATGTGATGCTGCAATTGTCAGTTGTGTGGTTTTTCCTGTAAAATAGGGCCACCTTGATTTTCATGTGACATGTTAGGTGACTTTGTAAGCAAATACCAGTAGATGGGCATCAGCATATATAAGTAATATAAACCAATTTGCAATCCCAAATTTGTCTGTTAATGGTGGGAATTATGTCAATATCCATCATTTGTAAGGAATACCAACGAGTCCAAGTCAAATAAGGGCTGGTATAGCTACTTATTTCACTTCTGGTAAACAAAACTATCTAGTGGCATGGTAACCAATTATTGTGTAAGCATCTGGAAAACACTTGATTAATCAAGGAATCTCACAAAATCCTTGTGCATTTCTTATTAAATTACAAAAAACTCATGAATAGTTTAATTTTTTTATTAGCAGCTTTGTTATAGTATTCAGTCAGATAGATGGTGCTATATAGATGATAGAATGGGCTGCATTCTGTAATTACACCAACAAACCATTGTGTAACTTCTACCATATATATCGGAATTCTGTGCTAGTGGAATATAATATTGTATTGTATTCATCTACAGTTATAATGATTTAATAAATGTAATGTTCCATATAAGTTGTGAAATAAATTTAAATCAAATTCAGTATTTATTAGCATTTTAACAAAATTTGGTTATATAAATGTGCTGTAAAGACATGTAAGTAAAAATATTTTTATATATAATTTTATTATAGTAAAATTTGATTATTGATATAAAAACGAAGTTTCTGAAATTACTAAATAAATAGTTATATCAAATTAATTTGTATTAAATAAACTCCTTTTGCACCTTACAGTCATTGGCTTTTCTATGGATAATTTATTTTTTACATATTCACGCCTATCCCCCTCAGGTTATTCACTGTTTGAGTTTCTATAATCTGTTTAATTCAGACAAGTAGGTGATTAGCCCGCTGTGGCCTAGTCTGTTGGCGGGGCTGCCGCCTCAGAATCCAGACTGACTCGGTTATCTTCTCTAGTGAGTTAGTTTTGTTTTAGTTAGCGTAGTTCGCTCGCCCGGTGCCCTGCTTAGCATCCTCCTTAGCATCTACAGCTCGAGGGAGCGGATACGCAGTTGCGTAGCTGTAGAAGGTCCCGGGGTGGACGACGGGGACGTGGATGACTCGGACTGGCTGAGGTTCTGCTCTTCCTTGGTGTCCCGTAACTGACACAGCAGATGGATATTTGTCATTTTATAGGGAGCTTCCACTCACTTAATCGGAGCTCCCACCAAAACCATGCCTCAGCTTTCCGAGGCCGACCCAAACACACCTGGAAGCGCTCCATAGCGGTCGAGATGAAATCCATCGGGTTGGCGTGGCCTGAAGTGAAGTGCGTCGCTCAAGACCGATCCTAATGGAGAAGCACTGTAGACACCCTCTGCCCCACCTCGGGGACATAGGACCATAAGAAGAAGAAGAATCCCCTCAGAGTTTGGCAGAGATCACAGAGCTCCATCCGCTATGATCCCAGCACACTCTCTCCGCTTCCACCACACTCATCCATTCTTCCTCTCATATTCATCACAGCGAACCGGCTCTTCATTAGTCGCTTCTCGCCCCCGTGGGAATCAGGACGTGACGGGTGGCGAACCACGTCGCCGCCATTTTTTCAACAAATACCTATAGTATACCTAATACTATGGATAATATTAAAAATATTAAAGACTAGAAATTTCTTTTTTCAAATTTTTTTTAACTCTTAAATCCTAGAATCAGTGTTTTAGTCAATGTAAATAGAAATCCGTATCAAAATAGACATTTTTATGAGTACAGTGTAATTAAAGCCACGAGTATTTTTATTGAACTATAATAAAAAAAAGTCAATTAATCAATACCGAATACTACCTCCCCTTGCAGCAATTATGACATACAATGGCCTTGGCATGCTTTCCACCAGACTCTTGGTGGCATCCTGTGGAATGTGTTCCCACTCGGCCGAGATGACACTTTTAAGCTCCCTGATGATTTGTGGAGGTGGTTGGATAGATCGTACACGCCGTTTTAGGAGGTCCCAAACGTGCTCAATGGGGTTAAGGTCGTGGTTCCGCACTAGCCAGTCCAAACGACGAAGCATCTACATCGCCAGAACAGTAGTACGGTGTAATCGCCGATTACAGTCAGTACGGATTGTCGTGCTGACAATGGATTTCTGTTATGTACATTTAGTGAGCTATTTTCAATGAATACTATCTCGGTACGATAAGGAGATCTCGGTAAGCTGGAAGTTACGCCCGCCAAAAACATAACAGATCCTCCACCATAAGTGTTGATTTCTTCAAAATGCGCTTGAGCATAGCATACCCCTGGTTTACGCAGATCACTCGTAAACATCGGTCCTCACCATGCAGACAAGTTCGAGCGTCATCGGAGAAGAGTACGCTACTTCAGTTACCTAGTATCCAAGATGGGCAATTTGTAATGAACCTCAATTGAGTAATTCAGTGCTCACGGAGTAACTTGGGGGGCTGTGCTAGTCGTCGACTGCGTATATCAGCCGCTAAAAGCCTCTTCTTCTCAGTCCATAGTCTAACTTGTGCTTCTTGTACCTCTTCAAGGTTGTTTTTGAACATTTGATAAGGTTTTTTTATTTTTATTTCCTTTTACTGTTTTATTTTTATTGACTATAGTTAATTAGGTATAGATAATATTTTCTTTTTTATAGTATATAACTACGTTACTAGGTAACGATTGTTGACTTATTGATAGTTCAATTTTTATTAAACTATCAACAATGTCGTTTATTAGGAACTAATACTATCGCTTCAAGGGTCGTGGATATTTCGAAATAATATCGAATATGGAGAAAGTTTTTAAACAACACTGCATTGTACCAGATGTGATAAACGTTCCCCCTTCTGAAAGCCTGGATATTCAATACAGTAGTGGTGTTAAAGTGGAAATAGGAAAAGAATTGACTCCTACTCAGGTCAAAGATCCACCAAAGGTAAACTGGGCTGCAAAAGAAGGTGAATACTACATGTTAGCAATGATTGATCCTGACGCTCCAAGTCGTGAAAATCCAAAATTCCGTGAATGGCAACATTGGTTGGTAGGTAATATTTACGGTGGAGATCTCGATAAAGGTGAAGTATTATCTGATTACATTGGATCAGGTCCACCGAAAGGAACCGGATTACATCGCTACGTGTTTCTTGTTTATAAACAACCCGAAAAATGTGATTTTTCTAAAGTTACGAAGTTACCGAATAATTCGGGTGACAAAAGAGCAAAGTTTTCAATTTCTAAATTTGCTCAACAATTTAAACTTGGTTCACCTATTGCAGGAAGTTTTTATTTTGCCAAATACGATGATTATGTTCCAAAATTATATCAACAACTAAAAGGCTAAATATGTAGACATGGGAATAAAAACCGGTGAATCGATTAATATAATATGTAAACACCTTTCAATTTAAAAAGACAGTTGTCTATGGTTTCGATCGATAATTATTTCCGTCTCCGCGTGACAATCTTATTTTTTTTATACCTGTCGCCATTTATTCCGCCATTACATTTTGGATTTTGCGTAAATTGGTCGTTGCATTATCTGCGGACATCATACTATTTGCAGTAACCGGTGAAAGTTATTTGGTGTACGTGCGTCGTATCGCAGCGTTTCGTTTTAACAAAGAGAGCTACGTTTAATCGTATGTCCATCCAGAATCTCAACACATTTGACCCATTTGCCGATGCTATCAAAAGCTCGGAAGACGACGTACAAGATGGTCTAGTCCACGTCCGAATTCAACAGCGAAACGGACGTAAGACTCTGACCACGGTGCAAGGCCTGTCATCGGAATATGACCTGAAGAAGATAGTACGGGCATGCAAGAAGGAGTTCGCGTGCAACGGTACGGTCGTGGAGCATCCGGAGTACGGAGAAGTACTGCAGCTTCAAGGCGACCAGCGCGAAAATATTTGTCAGTGGCTAACGAAGTCAGGGCTCGTGAAACCGGAACAGCTGAAAGTGCACGGCTTCTAAACTCCCGCACGTTCACATAACATGTTCGAGTCGTGACATCATCATAGTTCTATATAATAATGAGATTGTGCGTATTATAACCCTAAATGAATATGTATTTACATAGCATCGACGTTTACAGAGATGATCGGACCCGGCCGCTTAGGCCCGTGCCTGTGCCTTGCTGTCTCCCATATAATAATGTTAATATAAAGTTAATATTTTTGAATACGACGCCGTTTCACGTGTAAGACAGCTTTAGTTGCAAAATAACACCTAATAAAATAGTAATACTTTTTTTTTATAATTACAACATAATTATAAATTTGCTGTATTGAATATGAAATATGATGTCTCAATTAATAATAAACATGTTTTTGTAAATTCTTCGTGTTTTGGTTCACTCACATTCAGCACGGTAAGTTCTATAGTTAATTCATGACGTATCCTTTCATCAAGTTTTATAGGCTATTCAATTATGTCCCGTATAAGTCCATACCTTTTAAAATAAATTGTTTATGTATGTATTATTGCTCCGTTGGCAGGTAAAGTAACGGTAAACTTAAGTCGCGGATGTATAACAGTGAAAGTAGTCCTGCCAAGTGGTACAAGTCCATTGCTTTATATTAATGTGGCGCGCAGTACCTCACTGCGATTTCAGGGAATCCTTATCAGTGTTAATTAGCTATAAAATAAACAGGTCGTAACTATACAGTTCAGTTTTATATGTTAGTATTATTTGAAAGTTCAGTCACAGTTATTAGGACAAATATGCAGACTGTAAACTATTAGAAGCTTATCCACGACTTTTAAATATATTTCCGTAATTTTTATATTTAATCTGTAAAAAAATTTAATTTTATTAGGCGTAGCTCGTAAAAATGACAAATTTATTGACCTTATTTGTTATGATCGCATTTACACTTCCCTTGATATAACCTCAACTGAAAACAACACAAACATGTTTGGTATTGTAATTAATGATAATATAATCTTACAAGGCGACATGACGTGGATTCCCGCCTTGTACGCGGAGTTTGACAAGGAAGTTACAAGATCGTCATGGAAGAATGAGTCACGCCCTCGATTTAATGCGTTGACGTCAGGTGCAGTGAAATTTTTGCAATTAGGGATATTTATGAAATGGATATAATAATAAAAATTAATATACTAATAATTCTCTAATTTTTAGATTGTCTCATTGGTGAATTTATCCCTTTCGGGGTCGCGGGTTCGATTCTCGCATCGGGATAAATATATGTTTGACCTATTGATATTTATTCCGAGCGTAGGTGCACCGCCAGGCCACTTTGGAAAAGTGTTGTCGGTTAATGTACCAGCACAGACAGTGGAACAAATGTGCTGTGAAAAAAAGGAAAATAGATTACCATGTGATATGGAATGCTTTTGTTTTGACATTAGCATATCTGAGTAGAAGAGAGAGTGATAACCTCGATCATAACTAAAATGTTGTCGAATAGAAGACCTATGTTGTAGACTTGCTCTCTGACAGATTTTTAAATGTTTAATGAATATTACAGATTAAATTTATATATTCAAATTTATAGATTCTGAAATTTATCAGATGTAGACTTTTGATTTTATCTTTTTATTCATTATCTTAGCCCAACTGGCACTATCCAAGACCAACAGCTTCTTCAAGACCAGTATATGTTTATAAAACAGCTCTTTCTTTTTATATCTTTACCTTAGAGTAGCAAAGCATCAGTAGTGCGCTGGTTGTACAGATGTCCATAGGCTGCATTGATTGCTTACCACTGGATAACTGTTCATTAATTTGCTTACCTCAAATCAAAAAAATTCACTAATCAATTGTTTATACTGCAATTATTGGATAAATTCCTATGAAAATATTGAACAAAAATAAGTTATATATAAGCATATATTATAATTTTTTTTAATACTTTATTGTACATAAAACATGACACACATTTAGACAAGGGTGAGCTTAACTCAAAATTGAGTTTCTTCCAGCAAACCCAGGAGTGAAAGAGAGATAAGCTGTGAGGATAGAAATAAGTGTACAACAATAAAATATAATAATGATATACATAACAATACATACTATATAAAACCATACATATATAAACATAAATCCTAATAATATATAATATAATACTATATAAATAAGAGGATACTATACACATAAATATACATAAATACATATATAATATACACAAATATATACATATATAAATATTTTATACTGAAACGAAATGTTCTAGTTGTTAAATTTATTTATATATTATACTAAAATATAAT
Organism: Baronia brevicornis; assembly: GCA_031353405.1. NCBI lineage: Eukaryota > Metazoa > Arthropoda > Insecta > Lepidoptera > Papilionidae > Baronia > Baronia brevicornis. The sequence goes on from JASFAT010003821.1 coordinate 23,393, forward strand.
TTTGAATAACTTATGCTGTGCTGCCTTTTACTGTTCTGAAGTGGCTTATTGTACAGGGCCGTTTACTTATAATTAAACTAATAAAATAAACATTTGATATATACATGGACAGTATGACAGGCTGAATTATAATTGGTCTATTCATATGAGCTATATTCTGACCACTAGCGCATGGACCTTCTAATTAGCTCAATGCTGGGGCTGCTGCTTCTTGAGTCAATGGTTGCAGGTTTGCTTTTCATATTGGGATGAACAAGTATCTAGGTCATATTGGGTTATTATGACCTACGGTTATTTATTCCAAATCTGGATATTTGGATAAGCATGTCAGGCTAGTGTTCATTCCTCTGGAAATGAGATTCCTCTATGTCTAGCAGTGGGACATATGGGCTGCAAAAATATAAAGCATACATGGTTAATAGCTATAATAATTTTAAGTCCATTGGGTGATTCAAAAATCAAATGTTCCTCTTATGAATTATAAATATACTTTATGGGTTAAAGTATGATATTGCCAAATTATATAAAAAGAATCAAAATTTTTTTGGAGGATAAATTATATTTCTTTTATCAAAGTATCCCATCCCCAAACCAAACCCATCATCATTGCCTATACATTTCTCCCGTTTAATTGGGAAATCATTTAAACCTTTGCAATAGAATTCTGGGCCCTGGACTCCACAAACTGTATGAAGACTGTATATGTACTGATCCCTGGGAAAAAAAAATCCATGTAAAAAATTGTTTAAGTCGTGAAAAAATTTGTTAGTTGGTTAGGCGAGGTCTGGTGAATATTGAGGATGAATTATAGTTTTTATCAGAAGCTTTTGTAGTGTTAAAACTGTTTCTCAAGCACATACTCGTACATATCCACGCCTGTTTCTCGTTGGGGTAAGCACAAACCAATCTGTGTAAGCCCCGTTTATTCTGATACACACACTTGATTTCTCGTAGAGAGATTTTAGCGCATGGATTAGGTTTTTACTTACCCAAATGTGGATAATGCCGACCACATTTAATTCCATATCACTCTACCGTAGGCCTTTTCCAAGTCTATGAAGGCGTAATATACCTTCTGGTTTTTCGCCAGAAGTTTCTCGGTTATTTACCTAAAGTAAAAACCTGATCTGTACATCCCATCCCCTTTATAAACCCTGCTTGCATATTCCATCAAAATATTTTCGTATAATTTTCCGACTACATTGAGTAGGCTGATGCCCCGCTAATTTTTATAGTCTTACTGCGACCCTTTTCCTTTATACATCGGTACTATAACGGCTTTGCACCAATCAACCGGTACCTTGCCGGTACTCTAGCATAAATTGAAAGAGTGGTACAGCTGACTGCCTATCATCTCACCACCTGACTTCAGCATTTCGACGGAAATCCTGTCATACCCAGTAGTCTTACCTAATTTCATGCCATTTAAAGCGTTAACGATCTCATTCATGCAAATCATCTCTTCGTCCTTGTTTCCATAATTCGTACATGCGTCCTGTACCTCTGTCCTATCAAAAAAACTTTTAAAATATTGCTTCCACCTCTTTAAAATGTTTTCCTCTCCTTTCACAATACTTCCATTGGATGAAAAATTAAACATTCAATTTATATTTGTAATAAAGCCTACATACATAATAATAACAACAATACTTGACTATGTCAATGTTGTTGCAACCCCGAAACCTTATCTCCGGCATTTGCATTGCGACGTATGTTACGACATGTTTTGGTAGTTAATAAATAATCATATATTTTTTATTAATGTGAAACTACATGCAAGACATCTTAGTGGAGGAGATATATTGTTCCAACTTTTTTATGCGCGTCGTAAGAAACGCTGCGAGATACTTGAACTTCGAATACAAATATATCGAGCGCTTATGTTTCATATTATTAAATATTAAATTTTCTAAATGCAACTGTCTACGAGAAGTCACGCTTAAAGATGCTTTGTTCAAAAGCGTTGTTATATGACTACACGGTGAAACATTATAAATAACACGACAACATGAGTTTTGCAAATGTTGTGTTTAAGAAAGAGAGACAGCACCTGTGTTTCTCTAGTAATAAACTAGCTATCCATAATTAAGTCCATTTATATTAAAGATTTACAAACGGCAAGCCGTGTATTTTCACACATTAGATTCCGAATTTTGTATAAAATATGGAGGCATTAAAATCAGTTTTAACTATATTAAATGACCGCAATTGCAATTAATAGTCGTTTCATTTTATTATATAAAAATTATTCATACGATGCGTGCAGTCTCAGAGTCCATTTCCTTTATTTTCGTTTCCCTATTCATATTTCTTTCTTCCCCATCATATGATATAAACATTTCAACAATTATTAATTGTTGAAATGTTCATATCCCTACCCAAGTGCAGGCAACATATTTGCAGTGTTCTTAATATTGTAGATGTCTCTGAGTGGCGCCGGTTGCTTGTCATCTGGTGATCAGATGGATCACCTCTATTCCATAAAATCAAGATCAATCTGCTATTTAAAGTCACTAATCAAGACTTTCTTTAAAATAAACTTTTTATTTTAAATTACTTTTTAAAAATAACAATTTAAACTGTAATAAACGTTTCAAAAGCGCACAAAAGAAACGACAGTTTTGTATACATATCAGTTAGACAATAAAGCGGTTACGAACGCTATTTATTGGTAGTAATTGGAAGTACATAAGTGGTAATTTTAAATTTTTCGTTTTTCTATTAGGTTACATTATATTATATGTTTAAAAATGTTCTCAAGTACATTACTTAGTATAGTTCGAATGCACTTCTGCTCAAAAACCAAGATCCTAATGTATAACATATTACTCATTGTTTTGACTTTTGACGTTTTAAGTTTGACACATGAATATCTAATATAATTCATGTTTTTTTGTAAAACTCCGTATGAAAAAAAATCTTTGTTAATTAATGTTCATAACACTATTAAATTTTAAGTGATATATTTTAAATTATGCTTTGATATATAAGAGAATAAATTCCGGCAGCTTAAATCTGAATTTGTATAAGTTTTCAAAGAAGGTGTGAGAATGTTCAAATTCGTTTTTTCGTGCAGTGAAAGTTCTATTTATATTTTTATAGAAAATTGTTATCTCTAATTTACAGCATTTAAAATAGTAATCAGCGACAATGTCAGATAAGGCTTTGACGCTTGGTAAACGTGTTATGGTTGTAGGCAAAGATGTAAAAGGATACGTCGCATATGTAGGATATCCTACGTTCGCAAGTGGAAAATGGATTGGAATCAAATTGGATGAGCCGAAAGGGAAGAATAATGGAACAATTCGAGGGCACGCTTATTTTCACGTAAGATAAAACATATATTCTTCACAATAGCATTAAACTTAAGAGAAAAAATTAAGTAAATAGTAATCTATAATAGAATTTAAGCTAAATTATGTGTTACTAGTTTTGTATTTTCTGTGCCTCTTAAATTTGCTGTAAATTAGAAAAAAAGAAGAAGAGAGCATATAATTTAATTAAATGTGGACAATCAGAATTTTTACTTAGTTAAGATCCGCAACAAGCAAACAAAAATAGACAAATAATTTTTTTATTTTTATTTAATACTTTATTGTACACAAAACAGGAAATACAAGAATTAAAACGAAAGAAGATGTACAAGGTACAAGCTTAACTCAAATTTTTTTTTATTAGAAGTATTGGATTTACTGGGAACTTAAAATAAATTTTACCAAGAAAATGGCCATCAGCAAGTCTCTACTTCTCTCTCACACTCTCAAGTGAAATTTTTGGCATGTTTGGCATATTAAACATTTATTTAGAATAAATGGGAAATCAAATAGATATATTTAATCATTTCAGTGTGAAGAAAACTATGGGGTTTTTGTTCGCGAATCTCAAATTCAGCTCTTGGATGCTGATGACAATCCAATGGATACCTCCATGACAACTTCTTCGGAAGAAACAATGATTGGCAAGTCACCGAGCAATCGTCGGTTAAGCAGGTAGGATTGTCCGCTACTATGTTTTTGTTAGTTTAATATTAGGTAATCATAAGTGTAATCAGAAGGTTAATTCGGTGGAATTTTTGCATAATTGTATTGTGTTGACAATCATGAGATTTAAATTTGGAAAACAGACCATATTACAATGGAATCTATATATAATTCATCTATAACAACCAACCACTTTTATTAACATAAGTGCAAATTCTAGATTAGTTTGATACTCTCAAATTAGAATTTATAGTCGGCCATTTATATCCAAATTCTACTATATATATGACATATTTTTGATAAAATGCACATTTATAATTTATATAATAGTAAAAATTGTTATATTATAATCTATGCAGATTGTAAAACATTTCCTTGCTTTAAACGCCTAAATGATTGATTGGCTTGGCATATTCTGTCACAATTAATAGGCAGATTAATAATAATATTAAGTATTTTGAGATTTATTTGAATACAAAAAAAAATAATACTTAAAATTTACATTTAAAAATGAATATTACTGTTTTAAAGTTGAAAATTTTACATATAATTATTTCTTCATTGTCAATGGTAATTGGGCATAACTATTAGGCCAGTGTCAAGTAAAATTATAACAAGTATCTTGAAATGTATTAGTCAGCTGTTATGTCAGCAGGAGCATGTGTTGATAAAATAGTGGCCCTTCTATCTGAACTCGCAGTAGTTACCTTAAGAGTCACATTACTCACCTTTATTTTATATTACTTGCACTTCTAAGCCTTAATTGAACTACATTGCAAAATACGCCACTAGAATTAATCAATATAACTGATAATAAATATGAGATAATAGTCGAAAAAGTCTTCATATAAATTATGTTGTTTTACTACTTGTTTTTAATACTAACAGTATAGTTAGGATGAGGTGTTTGTAGGCATGCTACCTATAACTAATAGCTATGTATGGCAGGATTAATATCATATATTTTTTAGAATATAACACATGCATAATAACGTAAATCATTGCAACAATAATACTAATTAATAGTGAAAAGTCATATTAAAAAAATATGAAAAAAGCCAATATTAAAATTTAATTATGTTATATGGCAAAGCTCTCGTCCGAAAACTGTAACACCAGGCCCCGAATGTACAACACGGATCAAACGGTATACTATACACATTAAATACACAATGCAAGTAATGATCTATACTTTCATACTGAATAGCTCGGTGTTGCCAGTACTTAAGTTTCATAGTAATGTTTATAGGACATTATTTTTTATTACGCTACATTTTTAAATACTTAATGTTTTATAAGTTTTTTAGTACTTTTTGTATGCGAAATCGGTGTGCTAAATTATGTTGTCAAGTGGTTCTCAAAGTTATAGATACATCTATCTAAGAAATTAACATAATAGTGTTTTAAATGTATGTAGTACGATTAGAAATTATTGTTATTACTTATTTCTTACTAAGACAGTCTTGGGCTCTTAAAATAGATAATGATAAAATTTATGGATTTCAATGCTAGTCATATATTCATTTAGAATATATTGATAACTACATATATTGCTATTTAATAATAAAGAATAATAGTTATTCATTTTACAGTTTTTGTATTATAAAAAAAATTGTAACATTTTACAATTCATTGGCGACTTTAAGAATAAATAGATTTTTTTTTAAATTTATATTTATATATATACAATATTAAAGCCAAATGATCGCTTGATGTGGTAGGATAGAATGGAGTTTATATTTAAACTCCCCATATAACGTTGCACTTTGTAGACTAATTATCCGCGGCGGAGTTGTCGCTTTCGGATGCAATGATAGCGAGTTCTATTACCGCTTCTAGATAACTATATGCATGGCTAACAGGTATTTATTTGGAGTCTGAATGCCCCGTACAATTGACGGTATATAATATATTGATCTTATATAATGACACTTGAAACTACAAGTTATTTACCATAGCTTTTACATATAGCTGCTTAAAGTATTTCCGAACCGATATGATATTGACAATTTTAAAAAAGCAATCTCACACACATCTCAAAGGTCGACAACGCAACATTACAAGTCTACAGTCTTGAAGATGTCTATGGGCGGCTATTCCATCATGCGACGTGCTTGTTCGTTTATCATCTTATCCCATAAAATAAAAAGAGGGGAAAAAAACTTGAATGTGTAAAATCAAATAAAAACATTCTATTTATTCTTAAAATCGCCAAGAACTTTCATGAGAGAGAATTGAGAAAATTCATTGTTGTAACATTAAATAAATTAAAAGATAATAATTTAAATTCTCTTGGGGCCGGGAAAGTCCCACACCCATTGAATTTTTTTTTAACAACCCATATATGTCCCAGTGCTGAGCGCGGGCCTCTCCATTTCCGGAGGAACGGACGTTAACTCGACGGACTCGGAATAAATATTTGTAATCCATACATATATTTATTCCGATGCGGGGGGATCGAACTCGCGACCATTGACTCCGCGGGCGGAGGGCCTCGCCACTGAGCCAGTTGGTCGTCAACCCACCGAATTCTAGTAGTTTTCTATGTTACCACTTCCTGTACGGTGATTTAAGGGATCCGATTTCCTCCTTTTACTTCCTTTTCCCTTTGTTATTCATATCTTAACCTTAAGGTAGGCAATGCATCGGACTATATATTTTGTATGTAACTTTGCTAGAAAATAGGGAGATTAACCGATGTGAGTTGATGAGCTGTGCGGCCACCAAACCTCGCATCACAGCGGTTGTTTTGATTTCAATTCGAAATATGCTCTGCGCCATAGTTTTTTCAATTCTCTCTGTGATGATCAATCTAGTGTGTTTCTAACTGATAGTGTTTCTTTCTGGCTAGTATAACAGTCGCCCAGAGGTCTAGACCAACCACGTAAGTACTAGATCACCATGTAGTTGTTCACATGCTTGAGCTTTCGCACAAAAAGCTTCGTATGAATCTCAGTTCCGCTTTGTTGATTCGAGTTTTATGGATTATAATCACAAACAGATTAAAGCAGTTATGAAATAAGATTGTAATTGTCTGATGGATAACATATATTAGTAAAGTATACTTATATATATTTCATATAAGAGTATAATACCCGTAAAATAATTCTAATTTTTTATATTGCCATTGTCCTTCGTTAGACAGTTTGAATTACATGTCTTGAATCAACAAAGTGGACTTAAACGTCGAATTATATCCGACGCTTTGATCATAATGTTTGTATTTTTGTTTTCACATAGTGTAAGCTAACCGAATTGTTAAATATTATTTTTTTATATATTGATTCGAAGATGTTAATGCTGGTAGCCTTATTGGCTTTAACAGCTTTATCGAATACTGGGGCTTTGTCGAATATTGGGATTATTTTTTATATGACAGCATTTTTAATGAACAAAAATGTTTCGACGCTCAAAAAAAAAGGCTATTCTTATTATTAATGATTATTCGAACTAAGTTATGCTTATATTAGGAAATGTTTCACATCAATAGTCCAATGGAAGACGCGCACTTACAAATTTTAATCGTACGCGTGATCCTTACCAAGTCCGCTATTGCTGCCTTTATTTTATAATTTTAATTTGTTGAATTAAATTATTGCCTAACGAGCAATATATATTTATTAGTTTAGATTTACTGAGGCTTATGGTTCACCAGGCTAAGCGATGCTATAAATGCTATCATTATTTTAACTTTAAATCATTTATATGACAATGAATCCATTTTGATCTGTATTGGCGGAAGGATTTTTGCTTTTTTGCACTTTTCGCAACAAATATTTTAAAAATATCTTTTTAAAATATTTTTTACTTTTATATATTTGTGTTTTTTTTTTCACTGTGAACATCTTATGTAGGTACATTTTATTAAATAAAAGTTTAAAAATATAAGTTTTCTATGGATAATATTGGATATTCCTATTTCTTCCAATAACACAAACATCCAAAATTCCAACAACAAAAAATAATACAAACTTCCAAAGTCTTATGAACATCTTATGGAATAAAAGTTAAAAAATATAAGTTTTCTATGGATAATATTGGATATTCCTATTTCTTCCAATAACACAAACATCCAAAATTCCAACAACAAAAAATAATACAAACTTCCAAAGTCTTATGAACATCTTATGAAATAAAAGTTAAAAAATATAAGTTTTCTACGGATAATATTGGAAGTTTCTATTTCTTCCAATAATCCAAAATTCCAACAACAAAAAAAAAAACACAAACTGCCAAAATCTTATAAAATAAAAGTTTAAAAAATATGACTTTTCTACGGATAGTATTGGATGTTTCTATTTCTTCCAATAATACAAACTTCCAAAATTCCAACAACAAAAAAATAATACAAACTTCCAAAATCTTATGAAATAAAAGTTTAAAAATGTAAGTTTTCTACGGATAATATTGGATGTTTTTATTTCTTTTAATAATACAAATTTCCAAAATTCCAAATTGGTAGTCCAGGAACATTAATTTAAGAATTTTCCATTCTGGATAGTTTAGATAGAAGTAGATTGAATGTGTATGTGTGTGATCCACATACATACACTCCTTCGCAAAAAAAACATACGGCGACGTAGATGTTCATATGCAAAAGGTTGGTATTCGTCATTTGGACTGGCCAGCGCGGAGCCCCGACCTTACCCCATTGAGCACGACTGAGATCTCCTAAAAAGGCGACTACTATCTGTCCAACCACCTTCATAAAACATCAGGGAAATTAAACGTGTGATCTCGGCTGAGTGGGAACACATTCCACAGAACACCATCAAAAGCCTGGTGGAATGCATACCAAGATGATTATTACATGCCGTAATTGTTGCAAGTGGAGGTCATACTCGTTATTAATTTTTATTTTTTAATGTCTTTTTTTTATTAAAATACTCGTGGACTTAATTTTACTATAACCAAAAATATGTCCAATTTTAACACGGATTTCTGTTTACATTGACTAAAACACCGATTCTAGTATTTAAGTGTTAAAAAAAAATCCAAAAAAGAAATTTCTAGTCATCTAAGCTAATAACATACTAAAAATATTAATATTATCCATAGAAAAGCCAATGACTATAAGGTGCCCCTTTTTTTGCAAGGGGTTATATAGTTAATAGTATTTTGAATACTTGCTCATTTTCGTTATTAATATAAATGCTAAATATATTTGATAACGAAAAATATTTTAACCAGTTTTTATTTGAAACCTAAGCTTTTTAATGCTTGCAAACACAACGCAGTATATTATCCCTAGGAAGTTATCTTTTCCATTGTCAAGGTTGGATATTTTTTCTTATATTTCTATTCCTGTTTAAGTCTATTACATTTCCTTTTTACTTTTCAATAAAACATTTATCGATCGCTTCGCAATAGATGTTAATATAATATAAGATAGCATCGCTTTACTTGGTACTAAGTACCTTACGTTAGTTACAGACTGTTAAGTGCAGGCCACACTGGGAACGGAGCGAAACGAAGCTAAGTTGTTTAGCTTCGCTTTTGGACCTACCGTGCCTTACTTAAGTTCATACCACGGACTACAAAGTTAAACTTAGCCAGCGTTGTGAACCATGCAGGCTGGAGAATCAACGGTCGGAGCGAAGCGGTGTAGGATGCACTTCGCGCATTACAATACACTCGCGCGGGGGTCAAGAGAGTCTTCCTCCCTTATGATAATCTATATAGTGTTGTTGTTATTTATTACTATATCGTTCGTTCTTTTCGTTTAGTTCGCTTAGCTATAGGTGGTCGATATCAGTGAAGCTAAAAAAACTTAGCTTCATTTCGTTTCATTCGAAGTGGCTTGCGCCTTAACTATTTTATTATGATAGAGATAGTGTTTTTATATATAAAATAGAAATTCGCTTTGTAAGCGAATTTCTATTTTTCGCATGGAATACAGTACTAAGAGTGATGTCTATAATCTAAACGTTTATGTGGGTTCTATAATATATGTTTGTGAATAATTTATATAAAGTATGCCTATTTATAAAATTCAAAAGTAGAAGTTAATAGTTTAGTATATAGCAAGTATTGGAGCTAAATTAGAGCACCTACAGATAAAGTGCTTTCAATGTCATATTCTAAACCATACTCTGTTTGAAACCATACATCGATTGTATTGTCTGTGGTATTTTGGACATACATATTGAGTCTTATTGAAAATTTTGAGAGATCCGAAAATGGTATAAATATGTTTTTGTTATTTGTGGCATCTATGAAGTTGAGCATTTATTTCTTATTTTAAATGTCTTTTCATTTGTAATGCTTCATTTATTGATGTCGTTAAGAGGCCGTTGGAGAATGAATGGCCCGTACAACTGTAATACAAAAATCATCTGTAATTTGACCATATTTCCCCTGTAATATGTTGTAATTCAGATTATGACAGTATTTATTTAGGTTCCTGTGTAATTTCAATTGCAAAATGCCTATATGAAATGAAATACAATCGGATTTCATTAAGCTCATTTCTACGTTGTAAATGGCATGTACCATGCACTCACTTATATGTTTTGCATTAAAAACAATATTTATAATTATTAATGGAGTCAGGCGTTACTTTGCGGAAATCCATCACTATATGGACAGTCAAAAGTTTTACTTAGCTAAGATCCGCGACATGCAAAACAATAACAGAAAATGAATAATGTGTGTTTTTCCGTTGGGTTAAGTGGATTTATTTGGAACTTATCCGTAGAGTCTACTATACCTGAAGATGCCTCGTGTTGGGACGAAACACGTGTCGTTTACAAGATGGAAAAGTAATAATGTGTATTTGGTGTTGTGTATAGTGGTTGGTGTGTGGAGAATTGATGACCGATTTTCGGTAAGTTTTTGGTTTAAATTCCAAATAAATCCACTTAACCCAACGGAAAAACACACATTATTAATTTTCTGTTATTGTTTTGCTTCTCGCGGATCTTAGCTAAGTAAAACTTTTGGCTGTCCATATAATATTTATAATGCTTTTATTGCAGTTACATAGGTTATATTATCAAGTTACAGATTATAAAATTGTTTTGTATAAAATTTAACTTTTCATTCGTCATTTTTGATATTATTTTGGTATATCCGAAGGTAACTAAATTTATCACAAATTTAAATGGTACTATGCCGAAGCGAGACAGTGGATATGCTTTGGTTGTGCGTTAGAAAGAGATGCAATATTTCGGCCAATTTTAAACACTGGCCTCGCATTGCAGTCGTTAGCAGCAGTCATCAATTATACCGGCCGCAACAATTATACCGGCCTTTTAAATAAATAAATGTATTATTTGTATATATTTATTTATTTAAAAGGCCGGTATAATGATATTTAATTTTAACTATTGTATATTGGGAAATACTGCGTGCGACATTTTCTATGTGCAAAACCATTGTAACCAAGCTAACATGTGTTGGTGAATGCTCAATTAAGGGTCCGAAGGAAGGCTTCTCCTGCGCAGACCAAGGGGGGATCGTTGTCCATGTCCAGGTAACTTATTGTGACATAGTACTGTCTTATCTTGTGTAGATTTGATTGGATTTGAAGCACTGTAATAAGGCTGGTATACACGAGTCAATAATTACTCCACAATGCTCCCTGTACATGTTAATAAGGCGCCTTTTGTAAAGGATTGAGTTTGGCCTTGATTTATCGAGATAATTTATGGGGTTGCAAGCTTTTGCAATGTCTTTAGTACTCTTAGTTACTAAACTGGATCAGCTAGTAGTAGTCCTGGTTTTGTGCGGTTTCTCGCAAGTTTGGTGCTGAAATTGGTGATCGCCGTATTGCTTCAACGATGCCTAGGGCGACTGACCAGGTTTTGAACAGATGGTAACCGCATGGATATGTGCGAAAATGCAGCACTAGTGGTAGAGCCACGTTGCGGAATGGAATAATATTTGTCTGTAGCATGAATAGGCCGGCCCGCCCGGGGAAGTACCATTATCCCGCAGAAAACCGGCGTCTGAATGGTAACTTAGCTACCACGCTTCGTACGGTGGGCAGCTGAGTTCCGGAGGCCCAACACCCTTTCCCTCCCACTCCCGCTCCCTTTCCCATAATGCAACTTTCCTTAAAGGACGGCAACGCTTCCGCACTATCTATGGCGCTGTGGATGTCTATGGGCGGCGTTGATTGCTTTCCATTAGGTGACACGCCTGCTCATTTGCCTTTCTATCCCATAAAAAGAAAAAGATATTGTAAAATTCTAAAGTCACCTATTACAGTTGACTTGTGTATACCAAACCTTAAATGATTTTTTTTTTACTTCTTCACCATATAAGTATTTTTGACTTAACTCTCACTTTTGCACAATGTTGTAACTCAAGCAACATTTTGAATTCGCGCACGATATTTTGAATCTGTACTAGAATCACGCTGTTGTATTCGATATGGTTGCAAATATCTGAAGTGAAATGCACATATGTACGAGTATATAATTTTTATTTATTATAGCATTTAATAATGTTTGCACCACACATTTAATAATTAATATTGCATTTTCCTCGTTTTCACAAAAAGAGGTTATAAAATTCTAAAGCTGTCTTTTATTATATGGACTTGTGTATTTGATCTTAAATGATTTTTTTTTATTTCTTGCTTTGTCTGTATGTAGGTACATATTTTTCGCTTAATTTTCACCTTTGCAAATTTTTATATTTCAAGTAACACTTTTATGTTTAATATTTTTAATATTAATTAAGTACTTCAGCAACTTTTTCTTTTCTTTTCTTTGATGGCAATTAGTAACAAATATTATGCCAGTATCAAATAAAATACAATAATAACCAATCTCTTGCAATGTAACAAGTCAGCTTATCACGTTACGTCTTGATAAAATGGCGGCCATTTTACTAAAACCTTCTATGGACTTTTTCAGTCAACTTAAAAAGTTACAATACACGCATTTAATTCATATCACTTCACTTATACACCTTAATCAAACTACATTGCATAATACGTCACCACAATTAAACAATATAACTGATAATAATATAAGAATATGAAAATGAAATATAAACACAATGTCACTGATGTAAGTTGGCGGGAAAAGTCTTTAACTATTTTTTGTGTTGTATTCGATATGATGTGATTTCTGAAGTTTAAAATTAAATGCGTGTAATTTTTATTTATTTTAGTATTTAATTATGGTTCACAATTACAAAATAAATTGCACATCTAACAATATCGCCCGCTGTTCGTATTTACAAATAGAGAAATTGACTTGTGTACACCAGACCTTAAGTGTTTTCTTTATTTTTGCTGTTATTAAGTAGATGATTTTCACTTAACTTTCGCTTTGCACATTTTATATTTCAAGCAAACATATTTTATTATTTGTACAATAACTTAAAGTACAATAACAAATTATTGTAAGTATTTGAAGTGATGTGCATTAATTTTTTAGTTAAGTGCTTGCGTTATTGTGTGTAAAATTTAAGGTAAAATTTTATACACCTTTTTTTAACACCCCATATATGTCCCACTGGGCTGGGCTGAGCATGGGCCTCCCAATTTCTGGAGGAACGGATGTTGACCCACCACGCTTGTTCATGTCACTTGAGAGCTATATGATTATATTCTGATTATTAAATAAAAATTAAAATGTGTTTTTTGTATCTTTATCATGGAAATTAATATTTTGCTGTTTTTTATATATATTTTAAAAAACTGTCAACATTTCTATTACAATAATCAACGATACCCCCGGGTACTATGATGCCTTACTTCAGCATGCAAGGCTCTGCTGGGACTGACCTCCATCCTCCCTTGCTGCCCCACGGGTTCACTAAGACGAATTGAATTGCCTAATTTGTTGAAAAATGACGGCGAAGTGGTTCGCCACCCGTCACGTCCTGATTCTCACGAGGGCGAGAAGCGACCGATGGAGAGTCGATGAATGGTAGCGGATGGAGCTATGTGGTTTCTGCCAACCCCTGCGGGGGATAGGCGTGAATATATATATATATATATATATATATATATATATATATATATATATATATATATATATATATATATATATACATATATATATATATATATATATATATATATATATATATATATATATACATATATATATATATGATTCAAGGTTCTAATGTTGATTGGGGTATGACCATAAATATGTTTAAATATAATAATTGATTTATTGCTATATTTCCACCAGCTCGCGTACATCCCTGGCAAGTAGCAGGCAGTCTCTCATGTCATACACATCACCAACGACGGAGCGAGCGACGTCTCCCGACCTCACCAAAAGGGCATCGTTTGTTGAGGTACGTATAAAGTTCTGTGAAGCATTTCGCCTCAGTCAGCTTTATTATTATTATTTTTTTGCAATGATTACTATTGTAGATTTTGCTCATTATAATAACAATCTAGCTATGGGGTAATGGGTAATTTATTTTGAATTTTTTAAGTGGAGTATTGTTAAGAATGTGTCCATTAACACTTTTCTTATAGTCTCTATTTAGGAGACTTATGTTCTTGTATTCTTTACACTTAATAAAATATTTGTTCCTTTTGACATGAGCCTTAGATTAACGTCCGTTCCTCCAGAAATGGAGAGACCCGTGCTTAGCAGTGGGACATATATGGGCTGGTAAAAAAAAGCAACGCGTATATGACGCCTCAAGCTCCGGTGTCTATGGGCAGCAGTGATCACGTGACCTGTATGCCTGTTTTGGTTTGTTGTGAAATAAAAATCATGACTATATATTGATTAGTAGTTGAAACATTCGAGTAATGTTTGGTACACTCCACAGACCGGTTTTGTGGAGACGCTGACTCCGCAGTACATCCCCGGGCAAAGCCTCACCTCTCCCCAGCCAGTGTCCTCCGCAGTTGAGGACAAGCTGGCCAACATGCAGGCACAGCAAGAGGTAAGTGATAAAAATTTGTTAGATATGTTCCTTTTTATTATATATTATATACGCAGCATTTAGGAAACTACGTCAGGTCTTCTCGTCGCCCATACCTCAGAGCCTGAAGACGAAAGTCATCGACCAGTGCGTCCTACCCGTACTCTCCTACGGCGCCGAAACGTGAACGCTGACAGTCCGTCTGCTTCATAAGCTCAGAGTCGAGAGAGCTATGCTCGGAGTTACTCTGGTAGATATAATATGATTCGGAATGAACAAATCTGCCAGAGAACTAAAGTCACCGACATAGCCTTTCGAATTAGCAAACTAAACTGGCAATGGGCTGGTCGTTTGTCGGAGATCCGACAATCGTTGGAGCAAATGAGTGCTGGAGTGGAGACCGCGACTCGGCAAACGTAGTGTGGGATGCCCTCCTGCTAGATGGAGCGACGATCTGCCCAAGGCGGCTGGCAGAGACTGGATGCGTGTAGCCGAAGATCGGGCTAAGTGGCGCGCCTTGGGTGAGGCCTATGTCCAGCAGTGGACTGCCGCAGGCCGTTGATGATGTTCCTTTTTATTCACCAAAAACAAAGTTATACAATTATTGATTGCAATACTTATATTTAACATTTTACTCAGTTTTTAACGTAAAACTCCTTTAACACATTCGCGACTGGGTGTACCACCTGTGGTACATGCCGGTGCCACACTAAATAAAAAAAGGGATTAATGTAATTAAAAAAAAATTTATCATGTGGGATTCACTATGACGAATCTTAATATACCTAATTCGTTAAAAAATGACGACGATGTGGTTCGCCACCCATCATGTCCTGATTGCGGGCGAGAAGCGACGAACGGAGAGCCGTTTCGCTACGATGAATGTGAGAGAAAGGATGGATGAAAAGATGGACAAGTGTGAAGGAAGCAAGGAAGGTGTGTCGGGATCGTAGCGGATGGAGATCTGTGGTCTCTGCGTAACCCTACAGGGAGACAGGCGTAACTATATGTATGTATGTATATGTATACTTATATACAAATTGTGGACTTATCGCTAATAGCGATTCCTTCCAGACAACTGTAGGATGGACACAGTGTTAAAAAGATAGTAAATAATAAAAAAAATATTAATAAACAAAGTTAATAGTCATAAGCAAAGTATAAGGTATTATATATATGTAGGATATATTTCTACTATCCTACTAATATTATAAATGCGAAAGTTTGTGAGTATGCATGTATGTTTGTTACTCTTTCACGAATAAACTACTGGACGGATTTGAATGAAACTTTACAGTAATAAAGGTTATATATCGGAACTCTCTAGAATAGTTGAAAATTAAAGTCCGCGACAGCATATATCTACTTTTTATGTGGAAGCCACTATGACCAAAATTGTGAACCATAAATTAAGTAAAAAAAATATATTTATTTAAAATGATCTGTCACGAAACTTAACGTGGCAGACCAATTTCCACGCGAGCAAAGCCGCAGGCAAAAGCTAGTGTATATATAAATACAAGTTAACCGTAAATTGTAAACGACTAAGTTACAAGATACATAGATTATAAAGATTTCTGATAAGCATTTTGACTGAAGACTGTACTGTGAAAGAATGATCAAAGAATTTGGTATGATGGTAGATGGTAGATGAGCAGGCATTTTTAATATATTTTTTTTATTTATTCAGATTCTAGCAAAGGATAGGCAACCATATTTCTTCCTGTTTTTGTCCCTATAAGGTAACTATGAAAACAAATATCAGGAGATATGCAATACAAATGCTTGTGATCTTGAACGAACGAAAATTATTATGATTGAAAAAAATATATTTTAAATTTAATTCTAGGTTATTTTTCATAGTGGTTTGACCGATCGCTACAAGATTCGTGTTGTTACTTTGACGTCAGTAGGGGGTCGAACATAAATTACATTAGACGAATTTCATAATTTTTGGACGTACCTCTGAGTACCCTCAACCGGCGGGCTTGCATGAGGAGAATAATGAGTGTGGAGGAAGCAAGGGAAGTATGCCGAGGTCGTAGCAGATGGAGATCTGTGGTCTCTGCCTACTCCTGCGGGAGACAGGCGTGACGATATATGTATAGTATGTATGTATGGACCTACCTCTGTCCATGTCACCTCTGTCTTCTGTCTTGTATCCGTTACTTATGTGACGCCCTGAATCCCTTGGTGTGACGTCACATGTTTTGCAATTTTCCTTATATTATATTACAATTTAGATTACTGAGGACGTATTTTCATCACGAATTCCACTAATAATTTATACAGATCACCAATCTCAAAACGGAGGTGGAAGATTTAAAGGAAAAGTTGGAAACTCTCAAGATGCGTCGCGCCGAAGATCGGGAGAAGATACGAGAGCTGGAGCGCGTGCGCCTCCAGTTGGACCAGGCCAACGAGTTCAAGACCAAGATCATGGAATCCCAGGCGCAGCTGCAGCGCGACTTACAACGTGCCAAGCAAGAGGTCAGTGTCATTCTTTTTATGGGATAGGGGTGCAAATGAGCAAGCGTGTCGCCTGATGGAAAGCAATCAACGCCGCCCATAGACATCCGCGACACTGCAAGTCTACAGCAGTCAGGGAAGTGTTACCGGCCTTAAACGTATGTGTATGCTTGTTTTATGAAGGTGCCAATGTCGTTTCGGTTTGGAAATACCGCCGATGGAAGTCGGTTTCAAGATGGAAGAGTGGTGGTGCGTGGAAAGTTTCAGGAGCAGCGCACCGTACTGGATTGCCACTCATCCAGATGATGGGGATGAAATAAAGCCTGATACCGTGATAGCGGAACAAACTATACGGCAATAGTGGTAAGTATTAGTGATCTCTATTGCGAAAATCTCATAAAAGCAGACATGTGGACAGTTAGAACTTTTACTTGGCTAAGATCCGATCCGATCATTCTTATGAGAGAGCAGTAACTGTCATTATTGTAAAACAACAAATGTATCTTGGAATAATCTGTTATTCTCACATGAAATAAATAAACAAAAATATCTTCTAAACTCATTTCAGGTACGCGAAGCCCAAGAGGCATTAGAGGCGCACAACGACGAAACGGCAGAGTTGCAAGAGGCCGCGGAAATGGCGGCTCTGGACAAGGAGATGGCCGAAGAACGAGCGGAGGCCTTGCAGCTGGAGCTGGAGCAATGCAGGGACAAGCTGGAGGAGGCTACGCTCGATCTGCAGCTCATGCGCGCTGAGATGGAAGCCGGAGGGAATATACGTGAGTATTGTTTCGTATAAACTCTGAAGAACCTACCATGCAAATGTTGACTATTTTGCTAGTGTTCAACCCTTTCGCTATGAGTGTCGCCTACAGACGACAACCGCGTGACGACCTGTGTTTACGAGAGTCACTTATAGACGGCATTCGCGTGACGACCTGTGTATACGAGCGTCGCCTATAGACGGCATCCATGTGACGACCTGTGTGTACCAGCGTCGCCTATAGACGGCACCCGTGTGACGACCTGTGTGTACGAGCGGTACCTATAGAGACATCAGCGTGACGGCTTGTGTATACGTGCGTCGCCTATAGACGGCATCCGCGTGACGACCTGTGTGTACGAGCGTCGCCTATAGACGGCATTCGCGTGACGACTTGTGTATACGAGCGTACATATAGACACATCCGCGTGACGACTTGCGTGTACGAGCGTCGCCTATAGACGGCATCCACGTGACGACCTGTATGTACGAGGGTATCTATAAATACATCAGCGTGACGACTTGTGTGTACGAGCGTCGCCTATAGACGGCATTCGCGTGACGACTTGTGTATACGAGCGTACATATAGACACATCCGCGTGACGACTTGCGTGTACGAGCGTCGCCTATAGACGGCATCCACGTGACGACCTGTATGTACGAGGGTATCTATAAATACATCAGCGTGACGACTTGTGTGTACGAGCGTCGCCTATAGACGGCATTCGCGTGACGACTTGTGTATACGAGCGTATCATATAGACACATCCGCGTGACGACTTGCGTGTACGAGCGTCGCCTATAGACGGCATCCACGTGACGACCTGTATGTACGAGGGTATCTATAAATACATCAGCGTGACGACTTGTGTGTACGAGCGTCGCCTATAGACGGCATCCACGTGACAACCTGTATGTACGAGGGTATCTATAGATACATCAGCGTGACGACTTATGTGTACGAGCGTCGCCTATAGACGGGATCCGCGTGACGACCTGTGTGTACGAGCGTCGCCTATAGACGACATTCGCGTGACGACTTGTGTGTACGAGCGTCGCCTATAGACGGCATCCACGTGACGACCTGTACGTCCGTTTCGGCGCAGTGGCCCGTTGGCGGTGTCACTCCGACGGAGCACACTGCCGTAGCGAAAGGGTTAAAACAATGCATAAGTATCTAATATGGCTAAAACATTTCTGTAAAACATCTAAAACTTTAATATTCATGTATTTTAAATTCCGTTTTACAATTCGCTCCAAAACGCGAGCATGAACAGTTTTAGCGTTTCGGTGACGCTGATTCACCCTACTTACAATGCTATAAGGAATAATTTTCTGTGTGTTGTATAAAATATCTTAATAAATGTTGATCTCAGAGCGCATACACGAACTCACACTATCTTACGCTTATCTGCTTCTCATTGTACTTGTTACGTATGTGTGTCCGAAATGTCCGAAATGTTTTCAAACTGTTATAAATTTTTTATCGTTATACATAGAATGTCCCAGAACTCAACATCAAGCCGAAACGGGGCGACAGGATTGATTGTAACCATCATGAGAAAAATCAGAAAAAAAACCTATCCCATGTAGTTTGAAAATTGTGGGCAATTAAGAAAAACCTAGAAATTTGGTTAAACTGTAACCATTTTTCGGTTATTGTGTTTAATTATTATTATTTTTGTTCATTTAAACTTTGGAACCGTAACCCTAAATAACATTTCTAGAATCACAGTAAAAAATAATGACACAATTGCCCCAAGTTTCCTGTATAGTGAAATGTTAAAAGTTACGTGAAATAAATGAGATTGAAATAGCATTTTAAAGAACTAGAATTTACAAAATATAAAAAATACTACCAGCTACCTGTTTCAGTATTTCTAAACCGATACGACACGAGAAACTTCAAAAAATAAACTTACACAAATGTGGTAGAGCTACCCTGCAGACGAATACTTTTTCAAGAATGGCATATTATTTGTCTGTAGCATGAATAGGCCGGTTCGCTCGGGGAAGTACCACATTCCCGCAGAAAACCGGCGTCTGAGTTGTAGCTTAGCTACCGCGCTTTGTACGGTGAGCGACCTGAATTCCGGAGGCCCAACACCCTGTTCCTCCCACTCCCACAATGTCACTTTCCTTGAAGGTAGGCAACGCCGCACTGCATAAGGCGCTGCGGTAGTCCATGGGTTGCGTTGATTGCTTTGATGGAAAGCGTGAACGCTAAAAGCAGGAAAGGTGACGCGCCTGCTCGTTTGCCTTCCTATCCCATAAAAAGGGGTGGTATCGATTGATTTTTATAAGCCAACATTTAGCTCATTGTTCAGTCCTTTACTTGCTGCTAGATAAATGTGTTAAGCGACATTTTATCCAGCCTAGCTCTCGCCACTACATTAAAAACAATACAACTTACAAGTTTGGAAACATTTTGGACAAGATTATATATTATATTTTGTACTTATATATGTATGTATATAATAATTTTTATTCTTGTAGAAGTAAATACTCAACTATTGCATGTACGTATAAACTTCTATATACTGTTTTTTACAAATTTTCGTGTTCAGAATCATATTTGTTTGACATTTCATCACTTAGCATTTGTATTTTTAACGTTTTTTTTTGTTGTCTTTATTGCAGATGAATTAATTTACATTGCAGCATGTTTTTTTAGTCTCCCTTGACAAACGACTTTTGACATAAGACTGAATCAAATGTTGCCATATATAAAATCTCACTATAGACAAACTACTAAATGTGTCATGTATTTCCAAATCTTATTTATTGCCAGCGATACTTTTTCAAAATCGTATTAGACGAATGCATTGTGGCCTTTTATAATTT
The DNA here is from genome assembly GCA_031353405.1 of Baronia brevicornis. Taxonomy (NCBI): domain Eukaryota; kingdom Metazoa; phylum Arthropoda; class Insecta; order Lepidoptera; family Papilionidae; genus Baronia; species Baronia brevicornis. Next base: position 44,301 of record JASFAT010003821.1, read on the forward strand.
GATTTACAAAATAGCAATATGGACTATATTAAATCGCGCTATTTTTAAATCAATGTGCAATTTATTTATTTTTCTTTGTCAGGAATCAAAATCAACTAAAACATAAAGCTTAATTTACTTATAAAGTGAAACTATTTGTACCTGATTTTAGAGTTTAAAATGAAATAGAAGACCGACAATTTGTTGAAAATAAATTGTAATATATGACTATGAACGAAATCTCTTATAACATTTACAGACCGAAAGGGAGACTGCATGTGTATTATATATAATGATGGGCGAATTGAACGATGATGAATGAAGCAATCGAGTTATTTACGCATTTATTTTATTTAATCTCACATCTACGCCTTATTTAAACTATATTATAAATGTAAGCCACCAAAATTAAACATAACATAATAACATGAGATTATTAAAATGTAATAAAAACAACGTCACTGATGTAAGATGGCGCGAAGAGTCCCTTTTCCATCTTACTCCATAGATCTCTATTTTTGCTAACAGTCAGCAAATTATTTCTGCATTTCTCAAAAATGTCATCAGCTCACCGTTTATTTGACTTACTCTCTTTTTTCTTATTGGTCATGGTAAGTAAAGGTAATCGATTAAAATAACTCGACACATCATTCGATTCGGCCGTCGTTCGAGAGCCTTTTGTAACGTGTGCATGTGTGTGTGTGTGGCTCTGATAGAGCACCCATACACAGCGGGCGAGGCCACCGGCTACGAGCTGAGACAGCTGCAGCAGCAGAACGTTCGCCTGAGGGACACCTTGGTGCGTTTGAGAGACCTCTCCGCTCACGACAAGCACGCCATGCAGAAGATGCATAAGGTACGTTTATAAGAAATAACTAATTTATTTAGAGCTTGCGTGAGGAGAGTGATGAGTGTAGAAGAAGCAAGGAAAGTATGCCGAGCAGCAATACTGCTTAAGCTAGCTGGTTTCACAGGATAGTGGTGCGTGGAAAGAGGTTTCACGAAAAAGGCACCGTGCTTTCTTTTCTTTGATGGCAATTAGTTACAACTATTATGCCAATGTCAAGTAATATACAATAATATCCAATCTCTTGAAATGTAACAAGTCGGCTCATCACGTTACGTTTTGATAAAATGGTGGCAATTTTACCAAAAACCTTCTATGGACCTTTTCAGTCAACTTAAAAAGTTACGATACACGTATTTATTTCATATCACTTCACTTATACGCCTTAATCGAACTATATTGCACAATTAAATAATAAAATGAAATAAAAACACAACGTCACCCATGTAAGTTGGCGGAAAAAGTCCAAGGCATCCGTACTTGTTCGTCACACATTCACTAAGCAAAGTTACACCTAGTTAAAATACCCTCAGTATTTTAACTAGGGGTAACTTTGCTTAGTGAGGGTTGTTACTGTAATCTCAATGCTTGTGCGGTCGCTGGGCATCTAGGCTGGGCAGATAGGTTTTCATAACTCGGGTAGACTCTGTTATACTTCTACTGGTATGCACGGACTGAAAGTGGTAGCCCCATTATATGGCGGGAAACGAGCGGCACATTTTAAAAGTAGTTTATGTAAACAAGATGGCCATAATAAGCTAAAATCGTCATTTACGAGTAGATTTCGCTGGAATTTGACAAAATCCCAAAAAGCTCGCGTAGTTTTTCGAAAAGCTAGTTTTTTTTTTATAAAGATGTGTGTATAGAAGCATTTGTTATTAGGATTTGGAGCAATACAAATCGGAGATAGCTGAACTAAGTCGCACCAAGGAGAAACTATCAGCCAGGGTCGAGGAGTTAGAAGCTCAGGTGGCAGATCTTCGTGAGCAAGTTGATGCCGCTCTAGGCGCCGAGGAAATGGTGGAGCAGTTGGCCGAGAAGAAAATGGCTTTGGAGGACCAGGTAGGCTTATATTATATGTTGTGCCGCATAATATGAATCGTTGGCGTGTAATTTAACCCATTTGTAACTTAAGCGTAATATATACGTTCAATTTTCGTGGCCACATCACCGGAGCGCATCACATATACGCCTAATATAATAAGAAAAGGTTTAATCCTTTATTTCTTTCTTCCCCTTCCATTATCCACATCCTTACTCTAAGGTACGAACATATTACGAGTTATTTTAAAAAGACATTAACACTAAATTGCCCAAGAAATCATTTTTATACTAATGCAAATATCCTATATGCAATTTCTTAGTACTTTGAGACAGCATACAGTTGTACTAACACAACTGTATGCAGAGCCACATTCAATCAACAGTCTGCTGTTTATTGCTGGACATAGGCCTCCCCCATGAAGCGCCACCTAGACCGACCTTCGGCTTCACGCATTCAGTTTCTTCCAGCCGCCCTGCGCAGATCGTCGCATCATCTAGCCGGGGGGCGTCCCACACTACGTTTACCGAGACGCGGTCTCCACTCCAGCACTCGTCTGCTCTGACGATTGTCGGATCTCCGACAAACGTGACCAGCCCATTGCCACTTTAGTTTGCTAATTCGAAATGCTATGTCAGTGACTTTGGTTCTCTTGCGGATTTGTTCATTCCGAATCATATCGACCAGAGAAACTCCGAGCATAGCTCTCTGAGCGACACTGAGTTTGTGAAGCAGACGGACTTTCAGCGTCCATGTTTAGCCGCCGTTTTTCTCAGCAATTGTATTATTATAAATATATTTTTTTTTCAATAAACAAACAGTCAAACTTACTTGCTGGGCAATCAATTGTTAATCGATGATTTGCAGGTGGAACAGCTGAAGCAAGACGTGTTGGAACTAGAGGCACTGCAGGAGGTCCACGAGCAGTTGGTGGAGTCCAACAGAGAGCTGGAAATGGATCTGCGTGAGGAGTTGGAGATGGCACACGCGGCGACAAGAGAGGTAAGTTAAAAAAAAACTAAACATCTTCGTAGGTAAACCTGCTTTGAAATTGCCGTACCCTCAAATTATGAGTATATAAGATATACCAGACATTCCCCGCCAATCTGCATTGGACAAGTGTGGCGGGTTAACGTCCGTTCCTCCAGAAATGAAGTGGCCCGTGCTCAGCAGTGGCACATATATAGGCTGTGAAAAAAAAAAGATATTCCAGATTTGTTTATGGGATAGGAAGGCAAACGGACAAGCTTATCACCCGATGGAAAACAATTAATGCCGTCCATAATAGACATCTGCAACATCAGGGGTATCATAGTTGCCATGCCGGCCTTAAGATATGAGTAGGCTTGCAGGGAAATACCGCCGAAGGCAGCTGGTTCCATAGCGTGGTGGTGCGTGAAATGAAGTTTCCGGAAAAACGCACCGTACCAGACCGCCACTAATCCAGACGGTGGGAATGAATGGCATATTATTTGTCTGTAGCATGAATGGGCCGGCTTGTTCGGGGAATTACCACGCCCCCGCAGAAAAGTGGCGTCTGAGTTATTCCGAACAATTCCTCGGAGCGCTCCCCATGGTAAAAACGATAAAAGATGCTGAGAGATGATACAACCCTCTGCAATGCCAAAGAATCAAGCCGTTGGGTGAGATCCCCGTCATCGATTCAAACGGTACGACATTGTATGCGGTCAAATGGAAGAAGCTGATATTACCTTAATATCAGCTTCGGCCTAGAGATGCGAACGGTATGAGATGTTGCGGTTTCTCATGTTTTTTTTTAAATCGTAGTCGGTCCGAGAACGCGAGGCTGCGTTGGAGACCATAATGGATCGCGACACCACCATAGTGAAGTTCAGGGAGCTGGTGCAGAAGATGACCGAGCAGTACAACGAGCTGCGTGCCCAGCTGGAGTCGAAGCAAGGTAACGAGTATTTTTTTTATTAAAAAAAAATTACAATGCTACGTACTTATACTACAATAATATACTCGCCAATACTTTTAAGTTAGATGGTGAGACGCCTTTAATTTCATATAATTACTATTTACACTTTATACTTTTTTTATGGGATAGGAAGGCAAACGAGCTGGCGTGTCACATGATGGAAAGCAATAAACGCCGCCCATAGACTTCCGCAGCGCCATGGGCAGTGCGGAAGCGTTGCCGACCTTTAAGGAAAGTGTCATTATGCGAGTAGGAATGGGAGGGGAGTGTGTTGGGCCTCCGGAACTCGGCCGCTCACCGTACTAAGCGCGGTACCTAAGCTACCACTCAGACGCCGGTTTTCTGCGGGAGTGTAGTACTTCCCCGGGCGAACCGGCCCATTCATCTACTGACAAATATTATGCCATTCTTGACAAAGTATTCGTCTGCAGCGTGGCTCTACCACTGTTAAATACTAAGGTTAAAACAATTACTAATCAAATAACTTCTTGAGTTTTGACTTCAGCAATTTTTTTCTGAATTTCGGACTTCCGCTTTACATTTTAAATTTATTTAATATCTCAGGTTCGAGGGATTTTGGTATTCTTTCCCCGTTATAATCTCGGCTTACCAAGCATTTTATACTTCTTGTATCATATTTAATTTGATGACATACTTGGTACCTAGTTTTCCGAGTGACAGTTCTTTGCCAAACAATATCGTTAGCGTTTAAACAACAAAAATAACGCCATCTAGTGACACGCATCTGTAGATCCGTCACTCTGCCCAGAAGTAACCTCTGTGCTTTATATTGCTGGTTTGAATTGAAAATTAACCAACACCCTCCCCACTCCCCCAGTGGGGAGGGTGTTGGGCCTCCGGAACTCAACCGCTCACCGTACGAAGCGCGGTAGCTAAGGTACCACTCAGAACGCTGCTTTTCTGCGGGAGTGTGGTACTTCTCCGGGCGAGCCGGCCCATTCATGCTACAAACCAATACAATATTATGTCATTCTTGACAAAGTATTCGCCTGCAGCGTGGCTCTACCACTATAAAGGCGTATGCACGACGCCGTCTGATGTTTTTTTTTCTAGAATCGCCAGCCCGCTCGTCCGAACAGGAATCAACTCCGGAACCGGTGGTGCGTGGCACGCCGCCCGCGGACTTGGGCTCTTTGGTTCACGCGTCGCGGGCCTCCACTCGGTCCATAGACCTGCAGCTGCGGGCGCTCGAGCTCGCCCAGGCGAAGGCCCGAGCGGACATGCTGGCCGCGTGCCTGCCAGACCACTTCATGGCCAACGCCGGTTAGTGATTATATATTATTAAGGCACCGGTGAATAATAGCTCTCCGATTGATAGTTCGAGGGCGTGGAATAAGGTCTTCATCATCGGTCTCTTCGAAATCTTCACTTTCGATGTCACTATTACACGAAACATCTGATAATGTGTCAGCGAAGATTTCATCACAATTATCTTCGATAAATTCACTCATTTTCGCAAGGAGAAATAAAAAGTTTATTTTGAATCTAAATTGATTTTAATCAACCTTCCCGTTCTGTGGTTCACCATCGACTGATGGAAAAACTAGTTTTTATTTGTTTAAATTTTTCCAGAATCTATGTAGTAGACAAGAACAAAGAATATTCGGGTTCGTTTTCCTCTATATACCGTTATTTTTGTACCCACAAGCAAACCATGTAGTTACAATAACCCGTACTAGTACGTGACCGGCGCTCAAGTATCAATTGTCAGAAAACGTACTAGTACGTGTCCCGCATGCAATGTGTTAAACAGTGAACGATACCAATCGGCAAGCTTGACATATCGTTCAGTAATTAATGAACAGATACCTCAGACCCCATAGCCACTTTAAAATCACCCCCCCCCCCACCACCCCAAATCACTTTAAAAATCCTATCTCTAGTCTTTTTCCTATTGATAGAAAATACTTATCAATTTAAAAACTTTGTGGTCGGTGGTGAGTTTCGACCCCAAGGGGTCGATGTCGACCACTGGGAACTCGTGCTGTACACTTGACTGCTTTAGTTTCAAGTTATGGTTGTTGAAGTCCATACTTGAGTGATTTGCAAGTGGTTTGTGACTTGGTTCGCAGGTGACCACGACGCGATACTCCTCATACTCCTGCTGCAGCGTCTGAACACCAAGGCGGACATCATATTGGGTCAAATTAGAGAGAAGTGAGTTTTTTTTAATACCATTTGTATGATGAGTCTTTGACATATTTCAATTGTAATGCAATGTACTTTCACGCTATGTGATTTTTAGCAGAGGCTAGGCGCACTCTATTGCTTTCCATGGCTACGATAGTAGGTATCTGTATATGAATGACAAGACAGTGAAATTTTGTCCACCGCTGAATTCCATTACCGCGCAACTTGCCGAAGAGAAAATTTTCAACCCCATTATCTGGGTAAATGGCGATCCAGGTTTCAGGCGTTTCGTCCGAACATTCATTCCAAGTACCACCACACTTTGGTACCAGCAACTTTCTGTGGTGTTTCCGTACCGATACCATTGAAACCTTTAAAAAACAAGCCTTCTCTTATCTTAAAGGCCGGTATTTGCTGAAGTCTATGAGCGGCGTTAATTGCTTTTCATCAGACGACGACACGCTCGCTCGTTTGCCTTTCTATGCCATAATAATAAAAAAAAAATAGCGCCTACCGGAGTGAAAAAAAAACAATCCGCGTTCCCCAATCCGCCTTTCAAGCGAAGAATGACGGAAACACTTGGATGTTAGACAATTTTCGATTTTGCTGATGTCGGCTATCTCTATCGGGCTCACCTGTGTACTATAGTGCCTTACCTGAGCATGCGGGGCTCTGCTGGAGCTGATCTCCATCATCCCTTGCGACGAAAAAATGACGGCGACGTGGTTCGCGATTCGCGAGAAGCGATGAACGTAGAGTCGTTTCGCTACGCTGAATATGAGAAGAAGGATGGATGAGTGTGGAGGAGGCGGGGAGGGTATGCCGGGATCGAAGCGGATGGAGCTCTGTGGCCTCTGCCAACCCCTGCGGGGGATAGGCGTGAATATATAAATAAATAAAACGGTTCGCCACCCGTCACGTCCTGATTCTCACGAGGGCGAAAAGCGACCAATGACGAGCCGTTTCGCTGCGATGAATGGCAGCGGATGGAGCTCTGTGGTCTCTGCCAACCCCTGCGGGGGATAGGCGTGAATATATAAAAAAAAAATAAAAAAAAATAAAACACACACACACATGTGTACTGTAGCGTGCCAGTAGTACTTCTTACGGCGACACACGGGATCTTTAGGTGGTTTCGTCAAATAAAATTCTTCAAAAAGATATTAATTTATTCTTGCGTCTCATTGTACATTTTTTATAAAATATCTTATACTTTATTAAAACTATTCTCGTTACATAACGTCTTCAATATATATATATGTGTATATATATATATATATATATATATATATATATATATATATATATATATATATATATATATATATAATATATATATATATATATGTATATATATATGTATATATAATATGTCTATCTCAAAAACGTCAGTCAAACTAATGCTTTTGTTTTTATAACAATTTCTTTATCATTTTAAATTTGAATATTACGAATGTAAAAAGTAATATACTATAAAAGATTTTAATGCATTAGTGATACATTTATGAATGTAACACTACAGTACCTGCGACACGGCGTCGAGCCGATGGAATCTGCGATTTGCACAGATTCCCAAATACATCTTACTTGCCCGCGGGCCTAGTATTCGATAAAGCTGTTAAGCCAATGGACTACCAGCATTAACATCTTCCAATCGACCAAACTCCAAGTGTAACGGTAGCGACATCTATATTCTGTATATATATAAGGACGTAAACAATTTCCTCATTTTACAATAATTTTATATTTTTATGAATACGCCTTCTCTGTTTAGTCGAGGGCATCCCATACTAAGTTTGGTGAAAAACGGTCTTTACTCGAGCCCTCGTCTACACCAACTTGGTGATACTTTGCGAAAGAGAAATAGACTCCTACCGTGGTACGTAACGGTTCGTTATGATATGTGTTTTGGACAGGTTCCCAGCGGTGAACTTGTGGGATAGGGAGGCGATAACGAAGACGCACACAGCGGTCCAGTACAGCTTCCGATGCCAGCTGGAATATCAGCTGCACATGATACAGGTGAGTGAGAAATGCGTTGAATGATAATTTGATCTCTGTAATAACAATTTAGTGTGCTTTGTGATTCCCGTCACAGAACGCAAGGCGCCTTGTCACTATATTGGATCAGATTAAAGAGAATTAGTTTTTTTTTACAATTTGTATGTGTTGTATTATATTTTTCCACTCTTTTTTTCTTCCCATCAATGTCATTAGCTCGCAACTATGGCAGCAAACACTAGAAGATGTGCACCGGCGTTTTCTTGAGTAATCCCGCCCGCCAAGCAGTCATAATGAAGCAGCCCGTCAGATATGGGTTTAGACACATGAGAAGATGGATAAAAAACGACTGGCAAAATAAATTGACGTTGTGGATGTTGACGGAAGGTTCGGTAGGGGAAGACCAAGGAAACATACTTTGACCAAATTGTCGCGGTTGTTAAGAAAGGCCAGATAAAGAGTAGGTACCCTTAACCGGCGGGCTTGCATGAGAAGACGAGTGTGGAGGAAGCAAGGAAATAATGCGTAGCAGATGGAGATCTATGGTCTCTGTCTACCTCTACTGGAAACAAGCGAGACGATATGTATGCAATTGTATTGGAAGTGTAATGTGGAAGATAGAGTTCATTCTATTCCATTCTATTGCGAACAGTGCCTGGTCTGCATGTGGTCCGGTGCGTTGGAAACGTGCACACCGGAAGTGTTGCTTCGCGCCGCCGGAGCGCTGCCCGACGCCGCCGCCCAGGAGAGGGCTCTGGACGCCCTAGCCGCCCTACTACGGACCAACGAGCTAGACGAGAACTGTTCTCTAGACGGTAAGAGCCCTACGCAAGTGCCGCGCGTATCTCCCGTGCTTCGGCCCGTATGACCTAGATGTGGGTGGGGCCATGGGAGTTGGTGGCAATGCTCTCTAGACGGTGCGTACTACACAGTCGTAGGACGTAGGACAAAATTTTTAGGCCGGCAGTACAGCGTTGCCAAGTGAAGACTAGTAACAACGTGTAGACGGCATATTTGCTTCACCTTGAGGTCTCTTTGTGTCGATTGACTTAGTGGTTGAACGAAGGCAAGCGCCAAAGTTGTATCTATACAACTTTCGAGTTTAGTTTATACGAGTTCACTAGACACGCACACGCGCACGTACATGCACACGCACACGCACACGTATACGCGCACGCACATACGCACACGGCACGCACACACACACAGACAAATCGTTTTCTTTTTTCAACACACCACCATTCTACGGAGTAAGCCACCTTTAGCGGTAATTCCGAACTGTTACGTGATGGGAACTTTCTAAGTAGTCAGTCAAGACATTTATTTCTCAAAGGCCGGCTATGCTTTTAATGACAACAGACAGATGTGGAAGATGTCAATGATTGTCATTGATTATTTTCACTTAGGCGACACGCTTTTTCGTTACTGCAATACCTTTTTTTTAGAGCAGAGTAGGCAAACGAGCATGCCGGTCACCTGGTGGTAAGCGATCACCGCCGGAGGCGTCGCGGATGTATTGCAGGCCTTAAACTAACTCATATGCTCTTTCCTTGCATGTGAAATACCGCTCAGTTCGTGGCAGAAAATTGCGACTAAAATGCACGGTGCTTGATGGTCAGCCATCCAGGTGATGGGGATGGAATTCATTCTTGTGGCGCGTAGTATGATGGTGGAATTGTGTGGCTGATAGGAGATTAAATAACTCCTCAGAGCTTTCGTCGTGATAAATTCGATACGGTACGCAGAGAGATGACACATTTCTAGGTAAATATAAAAGATCGATCGATCGACGATTCACTACGCTCTCCGTTAGATGCGGTTCAATGGAAATAGCTGGTACTTAGGAGCTCCGGCCTAGGGACGAGAGCAGTACTCCAATTGTACTTTGTACAGCTGGAGAAGTGTGTGTGTGAAGTGCTGCCTCGATCTGCTTAGTACCCCAAGTTTTTTGGTAGCTAGTTTAACTATATCTACTTCGACTCCCATGAAAACAGTGTGTTGTCTGTATGGGCATGGCAGGCGTGGAGCGGTGCTGGACTTACCTGAGCGCCATGTGGTCGGCGCTGGGCATGAGCGGAGGCGCCGGCCGCGAGCCCGTGCTGCACGCGTGCGCCGCGCTCGACGCCCTCGCGCGGGCGCTGCACGCTGACGCCAGCGCTCTTACGCACATACTGCAGGTAATGAATGCCGTTGTGTGTGTGTTGTTTTATATAATCCAATATGGACGAAAGGGTCGGTAGGTGGAGACCAAAGAAAAAAATACCTTGACCAAAAAGCCGAAGTTTTAAGGACGCAGTTCATACAAAAAAACATAGTGAGGATGGATGAAAGACAATTGCTAAAAGTAATTTACGTTGCGGATGTGGATAGGAGGTTCTTAAAGGGAAGAACAATTAAAACATACCTTGACCAAATTGCCGAAGATTTTAGGACGCAGTATGTTGTCTACGGGCGGCGTTATTAGCTTTGCATCAGGAGACACGTTTGCTAATTTACCTCTCTATCCTATAATAAATAATTTGGCGATATTTATAGATTTTTTTAGAAAATTTAAGATTAAAATTCAAAATTTTAATTTAGTATTTAATTTAAAATTCAAATTTTATAGAAGTTCAAGTTCAGAATTTAAATTCAAAATGTTAATTCAAAACTCATAGCACGACTGATAGAGGTATGAATGTTTCTTTTTTATGGAATAAGAAACCATTAATCAACAGTTCAAAACCGTTGATAATGAAGAATGATTTCTTAATCTTCACATCAATTACTATTCAGGCATCCGATAAACAGCAAGAGTTGGGTCTACTGCACGAACTGATCCAGAACAGCAGCGCTTCCTTGCAACAGCAGTTGAAGAGTGTGAGGCGGCGTCTCCCGCCTGGAGTACATCTGGACAAGCTGCCACTTGACCTACAGGTACGCACGCTAATATCGCGGAGTATGTCCTTATCATTCATATTGTAAAGGTCATGAGGCTTTGACTCAGTATATCTGACATTTGAGCAAAGGTACCATCCGGTTCGAAGGACCATAAATAAAAATCACTTGCTTGATACAGTTCATTGTTTATTTTTTAATAGTTTTTACATTACATCATAATGATCACAGACCATAACGAAACACATTGTTGTGTATGCTTATGTATATATGTAATATTAGGTAAATATGAACTGACCATTTTTTTAACTCAAAACTGAACGCCTATACTTCCATATTAATATTATAATTGAGACAGTTCTGTCTGTCTGTTACGTTTTTATTTCTAAACCAATTTTGATGAAATTTGAAAAATTTGTTCGAACTAGCGGATTTCGGATAAACGAGATTCAGATAAACGGGAGTTTACTGTATAAGTTTTTTACCACACATCTGTATTGTGGCGATTCCACTACAGTGTTTTTCCAAAACACCTTTCCACGTACCGTCACCAGCTGCCTTCATCGGTATTTCCAAACCGATGATACGCCATTGAAACCTTCAAGAAACAAACCTACACATGTATATGTCAAAGTTGTTGCAGATGTGAGTGTGTGTGTGGCTTTAATTGCTTTCTATCAAGCTACATGTTAGTTCGTTTGGTTTCCTATCCTATAAAAAGTTGTATTTTGTGTTACAGCTGGTGGAGAGGTTACGCGGTGACAGCGCGAGCGCCCTGTGGCGGTGTTCTCGCGCTGTCGCGCTGGCGGCGCGGGCGGCGGCCGCGTGCGCGGCGACCGCCGGCGAGAGGGGGGAGGGCGCCCCCCTCGCTCACCAGGCCCTCACCGCCGTGTGGGCCGCCGCCACCGACAAGGTGTACCAGCAGGTAAACGGACAACAAACCTGTGGGTGTTTTTTCATACTTACTCACTTCCAGTGACCCGAAGTGGATCTTGGCCTCTGAAACGAGAGTGTTAGTTAGGTCCCATGTACTAGTGTACTCGAAAAACCAGACGTTGGAGTGCGATTGCGAGTGTGTTTTAAATTGTATGTTTGTTACAGTAAGCAAACCCTTTTATTGTTCAGAATTACAAGGATGATAATTCAGAAATGCTAACAGATGTTATGTTAATGTTAAATGTTAGAATGTTTGAACGCACCCGGTCGCGAACATTAGTTACCAAACGTGCATTGATTTGTTATTTTTTTATATATATATTTATTATTTTATCCCCAGCAGGGGTTGGCACAAAGCTACGATCCCGGCACACTCTCTCCGCCTTCACACTCATCGCCCCACACGACGTGACGGGTGGCGAACCACGTCGCCATCATTTTTTCAATAACCTGTTACCTGCTTAGCAGATGACCTTATGATGGCAACGGATGGAACTGTTACGGCTGTATTTTTTTGGGTTCCAGGACGATCACGGGCCGGTGCGAACTATCAAGCACGCTCTCAACCTGGTCTCTGCGGACGTAGGCAAGTTGGCCTCGTTCGCTCAGGACAACGAGTATGATATGATGTCCCTCACTAACGTACAGGTTGACAAGGTGAGCGCTGGTGGAGGTTTATCAATGTTTTGTAATGTTTTATATCTCTTTCTATTTATTTTCCAAGGATTGATGACGTTATCCTAGCCGATCCGGATACAAAGACTGGTTTGAGAAATTCTAAGGGATCAATTGCACAGATGTTCTTTTTTCGTATAAAAAAACTATTATAGGTGTTCATTGCGAAGAAGATATGTATGTGTTCCTTTTCTCGTGTAAAAAAACTATACATAAAGTCCTAGAGCTATCAATTGCGAAGAAGATATTTAGGTGTTCCTTTTCTCGTGTAAAAAAAAAACTATACATAAAACCTAGATGCTATCAATTGCGAAGAAGATATTTAGGTGTTCCTTTTCTCGTGTAAAAAAACTATACATAAAGTCCTAGAGCTATCAATTGCGAAGAAGATATTTAGGTGTTCCTTTTCTCGTGTAAAAAAAAAACTATACATAAAGTCCTAGATGTATCAATTGCGAAGAAGATATTTAGGTGTTCCTTTTCTCGTGTAAAAAAACTATACATAAAGTCCTAGAGCTATCAATTGCGAAGAAGATATTTAGGTGTTCCTTTTCTCGTGTAAAAAAACTATACATAAAGTCCTAGAGCTATCAATTGCGAAGAAGATATTTAGGTGTTCCTTTTCTCGTGTAAAAAAAACTATACATAAAGTCCTAGATGCTATCAATTGCGAAGAAGATATTTAGGTGTTCCTTTTCTCGTGTAAAAAAACTATACATAAAGTCCTAGAGCTATCAATTGCGAAGAAGATATTTAGGTGTTCCTTTTCTCGTGTAAAAAAACTATACATAAAGTCCTAGATGCTATCAATTGCGAAGAAGATATTTAGGTGTTCCTTTTCTCGTGTAAAAAAAACTATACATAAAGTCCTAGAGCTATCAATTGCGAAGAAGATATTTAGGTGTTCCTTTTCTCGTGTAAAAAAACTATACATAAAGTCCTAGAGCTATCAATTGCGAAGAAGATATTTAGGTGTTCCTTTTCTCGTGTAAAAAAACTATACATAAAGTCCTAGAGCTATCAATTGCGAAGAAGATATTTAGGTGTTCCTTTTCTCGTGTAAAAAAAACTATACATAAAGTCCTAGAGCTATCAATTGCGAAGAAGATATTTAGGTGTTCCTTTTCTCGTGTAAAAAAACTATACATAAAGTCCTAGAGCTATCAATTGCGAAGAAGATATTTAGGTGTTCCTTTTCTCGTGTAAAAAAACTATACATAAAGTCCTAGATGCTATCAATTGCGAAGAAGATATTTAGGTGTTCCTTTTCTCGTGTAAAAAAACTATACATAAAGTCCTAGAGCTATCAATTGCGAAGAAGATATTTAGGTGTTCCTTTTCTCGTGTAAAAAAAACTATACATAAAGTCCTAGATGCTATCAATTGCGAAGAAGATATTTAGGTGTTCCTTTTCTCGTGTAAAAAAACTATACATAAAGTCCTAGAGCTATCAATTGCGAAGAAGATATTTAGGTGTTCCTTTTCTCGTGTAAAAAAAACTATACATAAAGTCCTAGATGCTATCAATTGCGAAGAAGATATTTAGGTGTTCCTTTTCTCGTGTAAAAAAAACTATACATAAAGTCCTAGATGTATCAATTGCGAAGAAGATATTTAGGTGTTCCTTTTCTCGTGTAAAAAAAACTATACATAAAGTCCTAGATGTATCAATTGCGAAGAAGATATTTAGGTGTTCCTTTTCTCGTGTAAAAAAAACTATACATAAAGTCCTAGAGCTATCAATTGCGAAGAAGATATTTAGGTGTTCCTTTTCTCGTGTAAAAAAAACTATACATAAAGTCCTAGAGCTATCAATTGCGAAGAAGATATTTAGGTGTTCCTTTTCTCGTGTAAAAAAAAACTATACATAAAGTCCTAGAGCTATCAATTGCGAAGAAGATATTTAGGTGTTCCTTTTCTCGTGTAAAAAAAACTATACATAAAGTCCTAGAGCTATCAATTGCGAAGAAGATATTTAGGTGTTCCTTTTCTCGTGTAAAAAAAACTATACATAAAGTCCTAGATGTATCAATTGCGAAGAAGATATTTAGGTGTTCCTTTTCTCGTGTAAAAAAACTATACATAAAGTCCTAGAGCTATCAATTGCGAAGAAGATATTTAGGTGTTCCTTTTCTCGTGTAAAAAAAAACTATACATAAAGTCCTAGAGCTATCAATTGCGAAGAAGATATTTAGGTGTTCCTTTTCTCGTGTAAAAAAAAACTATACATAAAGTCCTAGATGTATCAATTGCGAAGAAGATATTTAGGTGTTCCTTTTCTCGTGTAAAAAAAACTATACATAAAGTCCTAGAGCTATCAATTGCGAAGAAGATATTTAGGTGTTCCTTTTCTCGTGTAAAAAAACTATACATAAAGTCCTAGAGCTATCAATTGCGAAGAAGATATTTAGGTGTTCCTTTTCTCGTGTAAAAAAAACTATACATAAAGTCCTAGAGCTATCAATTGCGAAGAAGATATTTAGGTGTTCCTTTTCTCGTGTAAAAAAACTATACATAAAGTCCTAGAGCTATCAATTGCGAAGAAGATATTTAGGTGTTCCTTTTCTCGTGTAAAAAAAAACTATACATAAAGTCCTAGATGTATCAATTGCGAAGAAGATATTTAGGTGTTCCTTTTCTCGTGTAAAAAAAAACTATACATAAAGTCCTAGATGTATCAATTGCGAAGAAGATATTTAGGTGTTCCTTTTCTCGTGTAAAAAAGAACTATACATAAAGTCCTAGATGTATCAATTGCGAAGAAGATATTTAGGTGTTCCTTTTCTCGTGTAAAAAAAACTATACATAAAGTCCTAGAGCTATCAATTGCGAAGAAGATATTTAGGTGTTCCTTTTCTCGTGTAAAAAAAGAACTATACATAAAGTCCTAGATGTATTAATTGCGAAGAAGATATTTGGGTGTTCCTTTTCTCGTGTAAAAAAGAACTATACATAAAGTCCTAGATGTATTAATTGCGAAGAAGATATTTAGGTGTTCCTTTTCTCGTGTAAAAAAGAACTATACATAAAGTCCTAGATGTATTAATTGCGAAGAAGATATTTAGGTGTTCCTTTTCTCGTGTAAAAAAGAACTATACATAAAGTCCTAGATGTATTAATTGCGAAGAAGATATTTAGGTGTTCCTTTTCTCGTGTAAAAAAAGAACTATACATAAAGTCCTAGATGTATTAATTGCGAAGAAGATATTTAGGTGTTCCTTTTCTCGTGTAAAAAAAGAACTATACATAAAGTCCTAGATGTATTAATTGCGAAGAAGATATTTAGGTGTTCCTTTTCTCGTGTAAAAAAAGAACTATACATAAAGTCCTAGATGTATTAATTGCGAAGAAGATATTTAGGTGTTCCTTTTCTCGTGTAAAAAAAGAACTATACATAAAGTCCTAGATGTATCACTTACGAAGAAGATATTTAGGTATTCCTTTTTTCGGTAAAACAAAAACTATACAAAAAGTCTTAGAGTTATCAATTGCGAAGAAGATATTTAGGTGTTGCCATAATATAAAATTAAATGCGCTTTCTTTCAGCCGACGCCGCCAGTGGTGCTGCGCGCTCAGTTGGTAAAGAAGCAGCTAGAAGAGACCAAGACTCTAACCATCAAATTGGAGAATAAGGAGGCCGATATCAAGGAGCTTAAGAAGTCTTATAAGGTATACTTGTTGTCTTTAGGAACAAGAGAATGTTATTTATTACTCATATATTGTATGGCCCACTGCTGGGTACGGGGTTCCGTATTTCTTCTTCCATTTATTAAATCCATCTTTTTTCTCTATTATATTCTTTTTAATATTCATGGGCAGCGGTGTTTCATTACCATCTGGTGATTCGCTTGTTTGCCTTCTTCACCCATAAAAACACATTCTGTAGTGATGTATACGTTTTTATCTCTCACCATCTTTTATCGTTGTTACCATGGGGAAGAATTGTTCGGAATAATTCCTGCCGATGAATTTCATTGCCGTGCAACTTGCTGAAAGGAAAAGTTTCATCCACCCACCGTCTGGATGAGTAGCGATCCAGCACGGGACGTTTTCCCCGAAACTTCATTCCACACACCACAACGCTATGGAACCAGCCGCCTTCGGCGGTATTTCCAGACTGATACGATACTGAAATCTTCAAAAAACAGGCCTACTTATATATTACAAGAATAGGCAACGCAACTGTGATACGTCTGGTGTTGCAGATGTCTATTGGTGGCGTTAATTGCTTTTCATCAGGTGATACGATTGCTCGTTTGCCTCCCTATCTCATAAAAAAAGTGTTTTGCCTCATCACGAGGCATCTTCAGGTATAGTAGACTCTAGAGAAGATAACTGATGAGATAACAATGATCGCCTCTCCGTATATCTTTATCTACACATAATTGTCCTAATTGGATCGTATCTTGTCCCCCAGGCGAAACAGGACGAGTTATCGGAGATGCAGATCAGATATCAGCTTAGCGAAAGGAAACTGTCGACCGCCGCGAAAGACTCGGAGATGCGCGCCGAGCAGCTGCAGAGGAGACTGGAGGATGCTCTGAACCAGCTTAAGAGGTATACATATATATCATCCTGCCTTTGTCCCGTAGGTGTAGGCAGAGACTCATACTTTTCTTGTTTCCTCCACACTCAGTTTTCTTGTTTCCTCCACACTTAAGGGTACTCTTGACCTGGCCATTCCTAAATACTTCAGCAATTTGGTCAAGATATATTTTCCTTGGTATTCCCCTGCCGACCCTTCTATTCACATCCGCAACGTAAATTTCTTTTACCAGTCATCTTTCATCTATCCTCTGTGTGCTCAAATGATCTAAGCATCCCTTTTTCAACTTTTGTCAAGAAACCTTCTTTTACTCCATATCGCTCTTTTATATCTTCACTACGTATTCTATCATTCAAAGTTACCTCACACATACTTCTTAATGCTCTCATTTCCACCGCATTCAGTCTGCTATTTTGACTTTTCTGCCATACCCACCTTTCACTACCGTACATCAGAGTTGGAACAAGCACTCCCCCATGAATCGCCAGTCGGGTCGTTTTAGACGCATTCTGACATTTCATTAGGTAGTGCAGGGATCCATTAACCTGGTTTAACACGTTGCGTACCAAGCGTGATAACGTTGAGTTTCCTGCCGGCCCAAGGTTTTCTCTCGGCACACTAGAACGACAGCGGAGAGCATGCCCGTCACCAAAGTACGGGTGACGCGATACACAACGTGTTAATAATAGAGTGCTGGTATCCATTAAGTGGATTAAGCAGCTTAAGAGGTATGAAAAATTAGATTATACGAAAGCCCCGTAACAAGTGTGTATAAGAATGAATGATAAATAAGACGATTATTATTTCGGTTGCAGAAAAGAGAAAGAGTTCGAAGAGACAATGGATCATTTACAAAAGGACATCGACTCGTTGGAGTCAGAGAAAACATCTCTCCGGGATAAGTTGAAGCTGTACGCCAAGCGCGGCAGCTCGCATCACGGTACGTTCTTGTTGTTGGCTGTACTGTTGGATACAACACACATTGACAACGTTTTGGTTAGTGCTGAGTCGAAGCTATACAAAAAATGGTTAAAAATTTATTGTAAAGAAAAGAAAATTGAACATTTTTCCACTTAACTGTACTTTTGTCTAGATGCTGTCACCATCTGAATATTTGGAATTAGAGTTTGCATCACGGTCATATCACACAAGTCTTGCAATTATAGAAGTAGCAGCAGCAGGCGTGTCACCTGGTGGCAAGCAATCAACGCCGCCCACAGGCATCCGCAGCGCCATAGGCGATGCGGAAGCGTTGCCGACCTTTATGGAAAAGTGTCTTTGTGGGAGTGAGAGGGGGAGGGGGAGGGTATTGGGCCTCTGGAACTCAGTACGAAGCGCGGTAGCTAAGCTATCACTCAGACGCCGGTTTTCTGCGGGAGTGTGGTACTTCCCCGGGCGAGCCGGCCCATTCATGCCACAGACAAAATATTATGCCATTCTTGACAAAGTATTCGCCTGCAGCGTGGCTCTACCACTATAAAAATTAATTACTATTAATTACTAAATTATAGTAAGAAATTTAAAAAGTTAACTTTTATTTTTTTGTTAATTAAGAATATTTTTTTAATTTGTGTGTGCGAATGTGTGTACCATGTTTTTGCGGATGCTACTTGAGTAAGTAAAATAACTGTTGTGTGTTGTATGCGCGCTAGCCGCCGCTTCGCCCCCGGCATCGCTGCGGGACTTCACACGTAAGGAGATACATGTTCTGTCTAACATAGCATGTGCCTTCCCCCACCAACACATTAATATATAAATGTTGCTTTAACTCATTTTTAATGTCGCTCTTTCGTCGACTATTTCTCGTGCTTGTTCGTACATTCAACGTTAGAAGTGTAGTACAGTAATCCCTCCTATAACGCGATTGGTTACACTTTATAGGAAAACGCGTTATACGAGGGATCGCTGTATGTATAATCAATTTTCCTAAAAATCAAACTAGGGACGATACCAAATTAAATAATTTAATTTTTTAAAAATAAGATGGACAAACGTAACAAAGTTGATTATGAACATTATTAATTTTCTGTCATTGTTTGCTTGTCGCGGATCTTAGCTAAGTAAAAACTTTGACTGTCCACGCAGTAATGGATTTCCGCAAAGTAACGCCTGACTCCATTAATCATGATTATGAACCGTCAAATCATTATAAATTTAACAGTACATATATATATATATATATATATATATATATATATATATATATATATATATATATATATATATATATATATATATATATATATATATATATATATATATATATATATATATATATATATATATGTGACTTGGTAAATCCTCGCGTTATACGGGGGAAACCCGTGTTATATGAGGGATATTTAATCGCGTTATAAGAGTACCGCGTTATAGGAGGGTTTACAGTGTATCTATATGTGGGTAAGATAACAATATCTGGGTGTTTGGTTACAATTAATGAAAATGGAGTTCCGATCATGTTGTCTTGTCATTCACATCTTGGTGGCGGCGATACGAATACTGGTTTGTGGTCTCTTTGGTGGCATGGGTTCGTATCCCACCGCTGTCACCAAGATGTGAATGACAAGACCACGTGATTGGAACTCCATTTTTACTAATTGTACCAATCACCCAGATATTGTTATCTTACCCACATATAGATATTTTATACTACACAAAGTAATAAAATAATTTTCATATTCAACTAGGAACTTTTTAAACTCATAAGATGAAAAATGCTTCTCTCAGCTCTGTTCTTAAATTGTAAAATGTATAAATAGACGAGGATTTTTTTAATACGTATACGTGTAGACAAACCTCCAAAAAAAGGCGTTTCGAAAATGTCACAATCATTTTGATGTACCATTTTTATTCGATTATTACGTGCTATTAGTACACTTAACGCAAAAGTTTTAAGATAAATTTTATAATTAACGAGGAACATTTTTTTTAGGTTGAATATGCGCATGTACATTTAAAAAATGGTCTTATATTTCTTTTAAATAAACTTCAAAAAGAAAACTAAGTTCCTGAACTGTCTCAATCATTTTGATGTAACAACAACATGTGTTTATTCGACTATTTCGCATTTGTGTACATTCAACAACAAAGGTGTTAAAAACGTTTAACGAGGAATCTTTGTTGCAACTTTTCTGCTTAAGTACAAATAAGTCGATTGTCTCAAAAAAATTGAGAATTGATTTCCAATAATTAAATATTAATGTATGACGATAGATACTCTGATCATCTTACTTTTGTGTGACTATTTTATAATTCAACACACAAATAATGGTTATGGTCATTTCAAATATCGAATCCATTTGATTGTAAACTTTCATTTTCACAATGAAATAATGGCCGAGTATGTGGAAAATATCACAATTTTCCACATACATACTTCTTGGTCTTTCGGCAAAAACTTCTTGCACAATTAAATTATATTGCGAAATTTTTAAATCCGTAGTTATAACTTTTGTGACGTAGCATTTTATGTTCGAATCACCTCTTTTATTTGCATATACAATTAAGTATTTATTACAAAATAAATTAAATATTTATTAAAAACTAAATTTACATTTATTTTTAATAAATACTTTTATACATATACTTTTATAATTCATACGGAATAGATTAATTTCTTAAAAAATCATGCATATAGCCAATTTATCAATATCGCATTACTTTCCTATAACTATATACATAATTACAAGTTCTTATAATATATGAAAATAAATTTTAACATTATTAATTTGCTGTCTGTACTTCTTGTAGCGGTGGCGACAGCAACGCCCTCTCCGAAAGAAACGCCGCGTAAGATAATATTTTTACAAATTTTACGTTCCTTTAGTTTTGCATGGGTGTTTCGTATTATTTTTTTTGCGTCCATGTCATTAGAGTACCATAGATACGTCATCGTGCGGACCAATATCTTCTTCAATGTGTATAAGTTATAAAGTAATTGTTTTAACATCATCAGATTGTAATTGTTCGGACTTTTTTAAAACGAAGATTACATATATTTTAATACTACTAAAATTCTTGTTAACCATTCGAACTAAAATCCTCGTGCTAGGAAATAATGAAGTAACGATTTTAAAGGCAATTGTTACCAATTGAGAATAATGCTTAAATCTACCATTTTTGCACACGGTGCATTGGTAACGTCGAAAAAAAATCGTGTGGAGTATTGATACATACATACATATAATCACGCCTGTCTTCCTGTAGGATTAGGCAGAGACTACAGATCTCCATCCCCTACGACCTCGACACGACCCTCCTTGCTTCCTTCACACATCCATCTTTTCACCCATCCTTCCTCTAACATTCATCGTAGCCAAACGGCTCTCCGTTCGTCGCTTCTCACCCTCGTGGGAATCAGGACGTGACGGGTGGCGAACCACGTCGCCGTCATTTTTTTAACGAATTAAACGAACGTAGTACACTTTATTACCGATAAATCGTTATTTGCACAACTTACGACTATCGTTCAGAGTCAACCTTAACAAAGTTCGAATAATTGACTTAATGTTATCGTTTCTCACCGTCAAATATCATCTAACCTATTTTTAACAATACTGGCGGTGAAGGCAAGGCATCATGTTAACAAGTGTTATAACATGGCTTCGATTCACAACAGTGGCGGTGTCGAATTAGCTCGTTATAACTTATATGAATGCGCATGACTGTGAACGTGCTCTTTGTGATAACTGTAATATATTCCTAATGTAAGGCGCAGGCCACACCGTGAACGAAGCGATACAAAGCTAACTTCACTTAGCTTCGCTTATGTCACCCGACTATGTCAATCAAGCGAGCACCTTGTGTGTCTACGTTGGAAACTAAGGTCAAACAACAATACTTGATAGATTGTCACGTGACCTCTCTTCGCCTCACCAACTGTTTTAGAATCGTCGGGTTCGCCAGCTCGCGTAGTTTGCATCGCTTGTGTAGTTTAGAAGTACGAAAAGACGCAGAGGCGACATGAGCGAAATTCACCCAGTATGGCTTACGCCTTATACGTCACGCCAATGTTCTAATTTATTAAAATAGTATTAATTGTTGATTATGTAAGGTAACGTTTTCCATCATCAGCTAATAAAATATTAATATTCTAATAATAAAATATTCTTAAACTATATTTAATAATAAAATATTCTAAAGCTGGAAGTATTGTCTTAATTTCAAATCAAAGTAAATATATACCGTGACTTTTTAATTACCCGAGAAAATTAAGTAATATATTCAATTATATTATTACTATGTTGTTACTATGTATGTATGTACTATGTATTATTATTATGTTATATACATTAAATTTGGCGAAGAAAAAAAATTTTTATTTTTATGAAATATTTATTAAAAATGTCCTTAATATACAACAAAAATAGATAGATAGTAAACAAATACTACGAAGATGTACATGCGTACAAGTATTTGATACATTTACAGGATTTTTTGAAGTCCCATAAAACAATATTTTTGTATGAACGCTATAATATTTGAATGTTACTTACTGACATATATATTTTTACAAACGCGAATTTTAGTTTTCTCGGGTAATTAAAAAGTCACGGTGTATAACGTAAAACTTTGTTGCGTTATAACTAGGCTGTAAATATACCTAATATTAATAGAAATTGTTCTCTTTACGATTTCTCGATCCGATATATTTATTTGCCAATATAGTGTGCAGGGCAATAGTAGTAGGATAATTAGCTAAAGATTTATATTACTATTTAAACTTTCTCATCTTCAACTCATTTTTCACATTATATGTTATAAATATTCCTAAAATTGAGAATATAATGTTTAGTATAGTAAAAAATACATCGGCTAGATGAATTCAATACAAAATTAATGTCTTCTCTTTTCCCTTTGAATGTATGTATCTATCGCTTGTTCCTACAAAGACAAGGCAAGGAATAACAATTAGTTCGGCTCCTTAGGTCAAAACATGGCGTCTTTATCACACCTATTATTAGAAAGAAGGCATACTAAATTCGTGCAAAATAGAAATGTCAATTATTGGAAAGAAATATAGAGAATACCATAGCAAATCAAGTCGTCTTTTCTAGCTTTAAATGTTTCCATTGCTTGTTTCTACAGAAATAAGGCAAGTGAGGATAATAAAAAAAAAACATGCCTATATTAGAAAGAAAAAGAACATCAACAAAAATAGAAATATAATATAAACTAAAGTAAAGAAGTACACTAGGTGAATTCTACGTAAAATAATTTTTCTTCTCTAATCGCTTTAAATGTGTCTCATTACTTTCTGTTGTTTTCTCTTCTTTAACAATTGGACAAGTTAGAACAATTGATTGCATGCATCTTTAGGACATAGAAATGGTTGTTAAAACCACTGTACTATAAGAATGTATAAATACAAAATTGTTCTAACTTCATTTCTTTATTATTTTTCATGAATTCTTATGTCGTAATCATGAAAAATATTGCTTCTTAATAATTTAGTGTAAGAAGTTAATAATATTTATTAATTAAAAATTGATAACAACCTGTTAATGGAACGGCAACTTTTTAAAATAAGGTAAGCAAAGGATTGAGCGGTTAGAATCTTCTAGATTTCCAAGCCAAGTTTGACACTAAAAACATGGAAGAGAATTCGGACCGAGTGTCTTAAACATGGATTAATTACATGGAGGATAATTTAGATCGAATGTCTCGGACATACATTAATTACATGGAAGAGAATTGGGATCGAGTGTCTTCAACATGCATACATTACATGGGGGGTAATTTAGATCGAGTGTCTCGGACATACATTAATTACATGGAAGAGAATTCGGATCGAGTGTCTTAAACATGCATACATTACATGGGGGATAATTTAAATCGAGTGTCTCGGACATACATTAATTACATGGAAGAGAATTGGGATCGAGTGTCTTCAACATGCATACATTACATGGGAGATAATTTAGATCGAGTGTCTCGGACATACATTAATTACATGGAAGAGAATTCGGATCGAGTGTCTTAAACATGCATACATTACATGGGGGATAATTTAAATCGAGTGTCTCGGACATACATTAATTACATGGAATAGAATTCGGATCGAGTGTCTTAAATATGCATACATTTCATGGGGGATAATTTAGATCGAGTGTCTCGGACATACATTAATTACATGGACGAGAATTCGGATTGAGTGTCTTGGACAAACATTAATCACATGGAGTGTCTTAGACATGTAAAAATAACATGGGATTTGAACTAAGAACCCTTGGCTCTGAACTTGTTTTATTATTTTACATTAATGCAATTGTTTGTATTTGAATTTAAAATATAATTACAAGGTTACCCTTACAACTATCATCAATTTAGTAGGATAAAATAACCACTATAGCCCAGTATAAGTATTGATATAGTTCTTTGCACTTCTAGAAGAGACAACAGTAAAGGTAGCCTCGGGAGTGGCTGCCGGGGAAGTCAACGAGGCCCTGCAGCATCAAATCAAAATGTTAAGTTGGTATGTGTTTATATTTTTGCATTACGTTTGCGATAATAATTGCTTTGAAATCACCGCATGTGTGATCCTTATCTGCTTTCACAGCTATGACGGTGAGCAATGTCCATCCTACAGAGGATCGCATAGTGTATTGATTCAGACTCCTTAGATAAATCTCTGTAACTCTGCTATTACTAGGTATTTTAATAAAGAATATTAATTAATATTTAAATAAAAAATAATTAATTCTTCGTGTTTCGACCGAATACCTTACCTCGTCTGTGATCTTGCATGCCATGAGAACCCTAATCTTTTCCATATACGTTTAGTTAGTTTATTTACATCATAATTTTCAATTTTACATTTTATATAATCATATAAAAAACATGTCCACATGCTCGGTGTCCTTCATACATATTGGTTATGTAGTTGTAATTTTTCTATTTAATTTTAAACCGTGCTGTTTTGTGGGATCCAGGACCGTGGAACGGGAGCGTGCTGCTCGTATGGCAGCCGCACGGAAGGCGGAACGGGGTGCGGTGAGGGGACTTCGCCCTCTGGAGCACCCAGGTGCGCCGGCCGCCGCTGCGCGACGTCTCGCCGCGCAACAACTTGAGAAAGACCTCGCTAAATTACAAACAGTAAGAGCTTTATGGTACTTCACTTTGTTGACTCACGTACAGCTAATGGTTTATGTGATTGAATGTTAATTACATAAATCATAGGCTCGTCGATATCGATGAAGTCGATATTTATCGACTTTGTCGATATTACTAGCCAATGTACTAATACAAGACTGCGCGCTCAACAACCTTCAGTTGTCAAAATCCTTGTCACGCGGACAAACTCTTCTTTTTTCGCTTTTTCTTAATGTGAGTCTCTTTCTTTCTTTGATTTCTAAGTCCCTAAGTGGTGGGGCATAAGGCAGACTACGCTACTTAACAAAGTTTCCAGTAGTGTTAACATTATCATTAGCCTTTTTCCCATACCGTTATACCTCCCCATTTTTGGAAGAACGGACATTAAACTCACCTTACAAAATTTTTCTAGTACTTTACTCTAATTTTTAGTTTAATTTTTATTTTGATTGTTACTTTTGATGTTTTTTGTATTGTGGCTTGAATAAGCAAGTTATCTATCTATCTATTTCTCCAGGAGTGGACCTTGTTCGTGGCTCGCTCGGGGTTGGTCAAGTTTCCTGAAGACCCCAGCAAGTACGCGAGGGCGCTGCAGCAACACAGGGAGAAGCAACGTGAGATCCGCCGACAGCTGGAGGTTAGATATTGTTCTAGAAGACTTGGAAACTAAGGCAGCCACGTTTAGGAATCATCTATCGATCTCACCTATACGTCATTTATTTTGTTATGAACAGATGAAGCTTGACAACCAATTGGCTCAGTGGCGGGAGCCCCCCGCTCACGGAGTCAGTGGCCGCAGGCTTGATCCCTGCATTGGAATAAATATATGTATGGCCTACAGATATTCATTCCGAGTCTGGTAACACCGCCAATCCCTATTGGACAAGCGTGGTGGGTTAACGTCCTTTCCTCGTTGTGGATGGATGGAGTAGCTTCTCGGTTACTTGCTTGGCTTGGAGTAACAAAAGAAGGAAAGCGGAAAGTTACTTTGACATACGACGAGAGGCCAATATCGCTTAATATTGGAAGTGCTCTATTATTTTACCCATTACTGAATGTAAATTGCAAAATATGTGATGTTACACTTCGTGAGGGGTTCACGCGAATGTGACAAGGAGGGTGGGCCTCTAATACTATTTTTAGAATTGTCGCGGATCTTAACCCCTTAACTTGCAATTACGGGCCTACCCCGTAGTGTGATGATCGAGTAAGAAGTGAATATTACGGGCACAGCCCGTGGTACGATGAGCGCACCAAATATTAATGTTAGCGACGGCGCCCTTTTAAAATTATAAATATTTGTGGAATATTTGATGCAATAAATGTTTTTATTTTTTTGGCAAACTTTACAAGGTTTTGACGGTCTCAATCATCATCAACAGCCTGCGGCGGTCCACTGCTGGATATAGGATTCCCCCATGAAGCGCCACCTAGCCCGATCTTCGGCTTCACGCATCCAGTTTCTGCCACCCGCCCTGCGCAGATCGTCGCACCAGCTAGCCGGGGGGCATCCCACACTACGTTCACCGAGACGCGGCCTCCATTCTAACACTCGTTTGCTTCAACGATTGTGGGGATCTCCGACAAACGTGACCAGTCAATTGCCGCTTTAGTTTGCCAATTCAAAAGGCTCTGTCGGTGGCTTTAGTTCTCTGGCGGATTTTTACATTCCGAATCATATCTACCAGAGAAACTCCGAGCATAGCTCTCTCCACAGTTCTCTGAGCGACTCTGAGCTTGTGAACCAGACGGACTGTCAGCGCCACATTTCGGTGCAATATGTTTTGGTAAATGACCCCAGTGCTTCGCGTGTAGTCGCGATGCCAATACCTTGCGAACGGCTCGCAAGCTGCGCGACCTTGTCTACGTTTTCAGCCCGAAATTATTGACCATAAATCGTAGGTTAACTCGTTCACCCCTCTCCCTTCCCCCAGGAGCGTCTCGTCGCGCTGCAGGTGGAGGCGCGCCGCCTGCTACTGCTGCACCGGCCGTGGCGCTGCGTGGAGGCCGACTTCGCGGAGTTCCCCGCGCCGGAGCTCGCTGCGGTACGCCCTAATTTTTCTTTCATATCCGTAACTTCGTACATAACACTTTTACTGGTGCTGACATTTTCCACTTTATCACACATACACACTACTCTCTTTTCATTTTCTCACATACACTCTTTTGTCTCCCTCACACACACACACTCTTTTTTTCTTATTTGCCTCCCTATCGAATAAAAAATGTGTAAATTGTAAAAATATCTAAGTGTTCTCTCACCGCGCACCGGCAGGCCATCACACCGAAGACGTTGGACGTGGGCACGCTACGGTACCCCGCGCCGCCCGACGCAGACGGCGGGGACGACACGGTGTACGTGACGCCCGCGCAGCTCGCCAAGTGAGTGATTATTTCCATTGCGACATTGGTGGTCAGCCAGCGGTCGAAATAATAATAATAACACGCACAAAAAAAAAGTAAACATTGATAGAGTGATATGACGGCGGCAGTGATATCTAATGTTATATGGACAGTCAAAAGCTTTACTTAGCTAAGATCCGCGACAAGCAAAACAATAACAGAAAATTAACAATGTGTGTTTTTCCGTTGGGTTTAGTGGATTTATTTGGAACTTAAACCAAAAACTTACCGAAAATCGGCCATCAACTCTCCACCCACCAACCACTATACACAACGCCAAACACACACTATCACTTTTCCATCTTGTACACGACACGTGTTTCGCCCCAACACGAGGCATCTTCAGGTATAGTAGACTTCCGTAGGAAGACAACCGAAAACTTTTCGTTCCAACGTTCCACGTTTAAAGTTCCAAATAATCCACTAAACCCAACGGAAAAACACACATTATTAATTTTCTGTTATTGTTTTGCTTGTCGCGGATCTTAGCTAAGTAAAGCTTTTGACTGTCCATATAGTGATGGATTTCCGCAAAGTAACGCCTGACTCCATTAATAATATCTAATGTTAAAAAGAGACGAAGATATCATGCGCTAGTGGAACGTGCACCAAACGTCATCATCCTCACTATGGCCCCCACCACGTTTGAAGAAAATAAAAGAGGCTACGCTATTTTATAGGCAGCAGTCTTCTGATCCCCGAGGCTCGTTCCCACAGTTCTAACAAACAGGGCGTGGAAGTCGCCGTATGCTATTCTATGCTATCGGCACGCATTTCCCACGGATGCGTCGCGGTCCACGGTCCACTGTCTGAATGGGTGTCTCTAATCCCTAATTGGTACCTATATATCTATATCTGGTTGCCCTATATTCATTGGAACTAATTAGTATTATAAAATATTAATATTGGACGACCGATTGGCTCAGTGGCGCGGCCCTCCGCCCACGGAGTCAATGGTCGCGGGTTCGATTCCCGCATCGGAATAAATATTTATATGGATTTTTAAATGTTTATTCTGAGTCTGGTAACCCCCCCCAATCACCATTTCCTTTCCTGCCCCTTCCTTTCTTCTCTATCCTTTCCCTTCCTCTCCGCCAATCCACGGTCTGCCGTGCCAATGGATGCGTGGCTAGGGGCGAGCCTAGTCGTAAGCGGGCCGATCGTCCCGGGGTCGGGCTCCCCCGGGGACTATGGTGCCTTACCTCAGCATGCAGGGCTCTGCTGGGGCTGACCTCCATCCTCCCTTGCGGCTCGTAGGATTCACTAAAGACGAATTTAATATACCTAATTTGTCGAAAATGACGGCGACGTGGTTCGCCACCCGTCACGTCCTGATTCTCACGAGGGCGAAAAGCGACCAATGACGAGCCGTTTCGCTGCGATGAATGGCAGCGGATGAAGCTCTGTGGTCTCTGCCAACCCCTGCGGGGGATAGGCGTGAATATATAAAAAAAAAAATATTAATATTATATTTATTAATATATAATTAATGAATACCTATTTGTATTAAATTGAATACTAATTAGTATTATATTGAATACTAATTAGTATTGTAAAAATTAATGAATACCTATTCTTTTGTGTTTTACTTCTGATGTCTGTGCCATTTTCCGACATATACATTGATTTGTTTTGTTTATAAAATGTATTCTGTATTTTTTCACGCTCTCTATGTGTTTTGCCTGCGTGTATTTAATCAAATTTCGGGCGTTAGTTCTTGTTATTTGTGTTTGTTTATGGAGCCAGGCGTTATTTAAGACTTTTATTGATATATTTTTTATGTTTTCAGGCTACGTGAGCTGGTAGCGGAATTGCAGTCGGATGATATCAAATTGGAGTTATCGTCGCTAGAGGGCACTGTGTGCGCTGCTTAGATACATTTATCTTCTCTAATCTGGTTCTTTTGCACATTTTGCCATGAAACTAACTCTGTTTTGCTAAGCCAGAGAGATAATTTCTTTACTATTTTCAAAGGTATTCAGTTTTATAATATAATATTGTTTTTTATCGTTGTTGACAGAAATGTAGAAAATATTTTGCCAGTTTCAAAGTAAAGTTGAAACGTTGAATTTTGACTGTATTCTAATATAAATATAATATTGCCGCGAAACGGTACTTTCCATTGTAGAAATCCCATAAGACATTTTTCTTAATTTTTAGAAATTTAATTTTCATTTAACAATCAAAATGTCATCATATCACATCACAAGTTTCAAGATGGCGACCGCCAATCGAAATGCATTACAACATTGTTCACAAACCACGTGACCAGCGTTGGCGTTTATGAGCGAAATATATAACGGAATATTGTATTAAACAAATAATTGTAATATTTTTAGCTTTATTAGATACTTATGCATTGTTTTAAAACAATTAAACACTATCTAAAATAGTCAACTTTCTATGGGTCCATCTATAAATTTCACGTTACGAGACTTTCATCACTTTAGTCTTTTTTTTATTAACCTCTCTGCGCCACTTGTTAGAACTACGGGAAACACTGAAGTATGCGACCTCAGCCCCGACGGCGCTGTCCTTATTTAGGGACCAATCTCAGGGTGGGAGTGGAAATGAGGCTCCCAAACTCCTCCCTACTTTGGGGGCACATATGGTACGCCACCTTGAGGTTCAGATATCGGGTTCCCTTTTCCGTCGCCTGAACCTCGGTTATGGGGGTTGTAGGAGAGCCTGACTTTAGTCTCCCTCATCTTTGTCACAAGTGTTACTTACGGAGTTGAAATTTAGAATTTAAGCACTTTACATTTATGCATGTGGTGCTACAAAAGTTAGGACTCATCTCAGCCTTGTCACTCGATGTCATAATTTATAACCGCCCCCCCCCCCACCTTAACGTGAGACGTAATTTATGGATGGCCCCTATTGTGTGTAAAGTATTAATTCAATAATATTTATTCATGTAAGAGCGTAGTATGCGCATTTTAAATTTCGAATTTATCATGTTTTTTAATAGTTAAGTTTGAAATTGTTCTCATAGAATAAACTTAGGCTTATTTGCTAATATAACGAAATAAAAAGAATATATCTATAACGACGGCACTGAATGATACAACTTCATTCTACCCGCGTAATTATCTCTGCCCTTACCTAGAGAGGGTCTTCCGGTGATCCGCTTGCTTATCTGCCTATTGCTTCCATAAAATAAAACATAATGTGCGTAAATGTGTAGGGCAGTGATTCTCAACCTTTATTATGTCGTGGCACACTAGACTATTTTAAAATTGGCTAATTTAAAAAAAAAGTTTAAAAAACTTTACTTACCCACGATACACTGTGTCAAATGTTTTGCATTTCGAATTTTCCCGCCAAATTACACCAGTGAGGTTGTTTTTTTTTTAATTTCACGTTATTATCGGTTATTTTGTTTAATCCTCTTTAACTTGTTACTCAATATAGTGCGATAAAGGCGATATGAAATAAATGCGCGTTTCGTGTCCTTTTAACTCGCCTGCTAAAGTCAATGCAAGTTTTGTTAGAATGGCCCTCATTTTATCAAGAAGTATCATGAGAAGCTGAATTTACATTTCAAGATACTTGATATTTTACTTGACGCTGGCATAATATTCCAGAAAAGAAAATATTGCATTTCTAAAATTTAAAGGTACACAAGGACTTTTCCCGCCAACTTACATCAATGACATTGTGTGTTTGTATCATTTTTATAATTTTATATTATAATCAGTTATATTGTTTAATTATGGTGGTGTATTACACAATATAGTTCGATTAAGGCGTATAAAGTGATATGAAGTAAATGCGTGTATCGTGATTTTCTTTGGTTATGTGTTGGAAAATGAGCGATGCCGTATACTTTACAACCAGCTACCAGAGCTATATAAGCTGTACAATGAGCCGAACATCATTAAATCTATTAAGATTGGACGCCTTCGTTGGGCTGGGTACGTGGTACGGATGGACGAGGCTAGAGTACCCAAACGCCTACTCGACGGCAAACCAGATGGTCGTAGAAGGCGCTGAAAGCTGAAGCTCAGATGGCTAGATGAAGTCGAGGACGACTTAAAGGGAATCGGTGTTAGGGGCAGGGGGAGAAAAGCTAAACGAAGATCCGACTGGAACAATTTACTGGACCAGGCTAAGGCCTACCCGCGGCTGTAATACCTTGATGATGATGATGATTGTGACTATTTAAGTTAACTGAAAAAGTCCATATAAGGTTTTGGTAGAACACCACCACCATTTTATCAAGACGTAACATGACAAGCTGACTAGTTATATATCAAAAAATTTGATATTATAGTATTTTACTTGACACTGGCATAATCATTATAACTACAGCCATCAAAGAAAAGAAAGAAAAAGGCACATAAAAATGCCGCGGTACAATGGTTGAGAATCACTGGTTTAGGGTAATTGCTCTTCTCGCGTTCGGTAGAACCGAATCCGGTGTAACGGTATTTTGCCCGGAATTAAGATGAAATTTTTTTTAAAAAAAACTCTAAGGGGCACAGCTATCAGAGTTTACTTCCCCCCATGCTTGTTTAAGCGATGCTTATAAAGACAATGGTAACAGTAATGCAAGCGTGGAGGGCGATGGACCTATAAAATGACCCACTCGCTAATTTTTCTAACTTTTCCGTAGAACAAATAACTAAAGTATCGGAATGAAAATAAATCTTCTTTTTAATAGCAGGGTGGCAAACGAGCATGCGGGTCACCTGGTGGCAAGCGATCACCGCCGCCTGTAGACATCCGCATCCGCAAAGTCGGAGGCGTCGCAAATGCGTTGCCGGCCTTTAACCTACACATAAGCTCTTCTCATACATGCACCCATGTCATAATCACGTGGTAACACCGCAGGTGGTAAATTGTTCAACATTTTCACAGTTAATGGCAGAAAACTGCGACTAAATCGCACGGTGATGGTAGGCCATTCATACAGTTATTTTATTGACATTAGTGCACTTTTGTTCACAACTCCAGTGATGACGTAAAAGCGATTGCACACTGCAAACCACTTCTGACGTCACCATCACGGTCCCTTGCTGCAGCGATCCACTGCGAGTCCACGGGAAGAGGCGGGGGGCACAAAAAGTCCGGCTCTGTAGGGCCAAATGTACCCGCAGGCACTAGGTTGAACTACGACCTAAAGATATAAATAAAACTCCGTCTTTGGTTCTTATATTGATGATTATATTGGCAAAATTAATTTTTAGTATTTTTTAACAAACTAACAAGCGACATCTGTGGCTTGTTGACAAAACTAATAACATTGCTCGTAGACAGGTACTAAGTGATTATCAATTTGGCGATCCAGTACAAGACGTTTATCCTTGAAACATTTCACGTGCCATTCCGTGGAACCGGCTGCCTTTGGCAGTGTTTCAGGACCGATACGACATTGAAATTTTCAAAAAACAAGACTACTTTTATCTTAAAGGCAGGCGATGTATTTGTCTCCCTGTGCTATAAAAAAACTTAGAAATGTTGTGAAACTTGTTTAGAATAGTAATTAATTGTTTATATTTGATCGGTTTTCCTTAGATTTTTTTTATTCTAAACATGAATTAGATATTGTAGAGGCCGTTAGTATATCAACTTTGAAATCCACAACTCAAGACACTCTTGTATCCTCATCAATTAAAAAAAATAAATTGACTATTTATTAGCGGTATTAATGAAAATAAAAAATTATTTGAATAATATCTCAGTAGCTAATTACTCAGTAACTAATGCATTAGCCAATGTAGATGACATTGGCTAATGTATGCTATCGCAAATTTTGTGCTGTCTAAAAGTCATTTATTTAATATAAGAAGAGTGTATTAATTTTACATGTATCATAAATTTAAATTATTGATATAATTTGTATCTCTAATAATAAACAATTTGTAAATATAATTGTATATTGTTTTATTTTCCTAATATATCACTAGTATATATTAAACCTTAAAAATCGATTCGACATACTGGAACCCACTTTGGACATTGATGAGGACCTCAACAGCGTGGTGAAGACCTTGAGGGACGAAGGGAACAGGTTTTGTGGAAGGAAGCGTATGGGCCGAAAGTCCAGCTCTCAGACGAGACACTACAGTTAATGGACATGCGGCGTGAAGTGACCACTCATGGGGAACAGGTGGCACTCACCAAGCTTATCAGGAAATGCGTGCGGCGGGACATGCGTCGCTCTAATGCTGAAGCCATTAAAGAAGCAATAGAGCGACACAAGGGCCCTAAAGTATTTGCACAAAAGCTTGGGAGAAGCCACCTCACAAAATTAAAAACCCAGGATGGCAGAATACTCACGTCGAAGTCTGAGGTTCTCGGTGAGATCGAAGACTTCTACGGCAAACTATACGCTTCTCATGCACCACAACCTGAACCCGTTTACAATGATCCCAGAGCCACGCTTTCCCGCCACTACACCGACGAGCTGCCAGATATTGCCCTTGAGGAGATGGAGTTGGCCCTCGGACAACTTAAAAATGGAAAAGCCCCGGGCGAAGACGGGATGACTGTGGAGCTCTTCAAAGCAGGAGGTCGACCCGTGCTTAAATAGCTCTGCAGAATATTCAATTCTGTCGTGCAGAATGGGAGAACTCCTCGGGCATGGAACAGGAGCATAGTCGTCTTATTCCACAAAAAAAGGGGATAGGACGCTACTTAGCAACTATAGGCCCATCTCGCTCCTGAGCCATGTCTATAAGTTGTTTTCGAGGGTCATCACCAATCGACTCGCACGAAGACTTGACGAGTTTCAACCCCCAGAGCAGGCTGGGTTTCGAGGAGGATTCGGCACCATAGACCACATTCACACAGTGCGGCAAATTATACAGAAAACAAACGAGTATAATCAGCCCCTGTGCTTAGCATTTGTGGATTATGAGAAGGCCTTTGACTCCATTGAGACCTGGGCTGTCATGGAAGCCTTGCAGCGGTGCCAGGTAGATCATCGATACATCGAGGTATTGAGATGTCTTTACAATGCCGCCACGATGTCCGTTCGAGTACAGGGCAGTCAAACAAAACAAATCCAGTTGTATCGCGGTGTGAGACAGGGGGATGTCATATCCCCGAAACTGTTCACTAATGCACTGGAAGACGTTTTCAAGACGCTAGACTGGAAAGGACGAGGCATAAACGTAAACGGTAAGTACATCTCACACCTGCGTTTTGCCGATGATATCGTGATCTTGGCAGAATCGCTAGAGGAACTGCAAGGGATGCTGAACAGCCTAAATGAATCCTCTCGACGAGTCGGTTTGACCATGAACTTTGATAAAACTAAAGTCATGGTCAATGATCATCTGGATCCACAACCGACCGTCGTCAGTGGTAAAACTCTCGAAGTTGTCCAGGAGTATATCTACCTCGGGCAAGTCTTGCAATTGGGTGGAGACAACTTCGAGAAAGAAGCCGATAGAAGGATTCAGTTAGGCTGGGCAGCATTTAGGAAACTCCGTCCGGTCTTCTCGTCGCCCATACCTCAGAGCCTGAAGACGAAAGTCTTCGACCAGTGTGTCCTACCCGTACTCTCCTACGGCGCCGAAACGTGGACGCTGACAGTCCGTCTGCTTCATAAGCTCAGAGTCGCTCAGAGAGCTATGGAGAGAGCTATGCTCGGAGTTTCTCTGGTAGATATGTTTCGGAATGAACAAATCCGCCAGAGAACTAAAGTCACCGACATAGCCTTTCGAATTAGCAAACTTAAGTGGCAATGGGCTGGTCACGTCTGTCGGAGACCCGACGATCGTTGGAGCAGACGAGTGCTGGAGTGGAGACCGCGTCTCGGTAAACGTAGTGTGGGACGCCCCCCGGCTAGATGGTGCGACGATCTGCGCAGGGCGGCTGGCAGAAACTGGATGCGTGTAGCCGAAGATCGGGCTAGGTGGCGCTCCATGGGGGAGGCCTATGTCCAGCAGTGGACTGCCGCAGGCTGCTGATGATGATGATATTAAACCTTATCGGTCGCTCGCTTTTATACGTGATTCTCGCTAGGTTGTAGCTACAGATACAGTTTTCATTGACTTTGTTCATTTTTGGGCTCAATATATTTAAAAAATAGTTGGAAAACGCAATGATATATAACTGGAGATGTCAATTGCTCTGTTACGGATGTTTAACTAATAAGGCAATAGTGCCTGCATTTCACACGGAGCGAGTTTCAATGTCTCGTCTTGTCACCTCCCAAGTGACCGCAGCGACAAAGTACTGTTGTCACGTGAGAGGTGACTTACGACTGATACGGATTAAAATATGACGTACGGTAAATGAAACGGCATAAGAAGAGTGTATGTCTGTAAGTATTAGAGAGAGATAAAATGAGTTAGAGTATTAGAGACTGACTGTGTGTGGGAGAGAGTGTGTTTTTAGATAATAATTACCAGCATATATACCATGCTGGTAATTATTTCAGCGTCGACGGTGGTTGGAATAAGAATGCATCCCTGGAATGAATTTATGCTTTATGCACAAATTCTAGAAAGGAAACAAAGACAATATACAGAGAACAAAGAATCTAAAAATAGATTTGCTTCATATCATGATAGCTTCTTTTAGATAAAGATAGATCTTTTAAAACAAATAAATGAAATTACTGCAAAAAATTATTAAAATAACAGCTAAATATTCAAAGTTCATATTTATATGAATTTTAGATAATTCTAAATAATTTATTTTACGCAAATTACAATTGTTATAATTATTTTATATAAACCAAGATTAACCTTATATAATCTGCCAACAGATGGCGTCATTATATATATATAAAATTAGCTTTGTCTATTGCATAAAATAAATAATTCTAATACGGCGACATGTACTAATTGAACTATCTACGCCTACTTTTTTTGTAAACACTTAAATAAAAGCCTCAAGTGTGTACGCATCCGGGGCATTCTCTAGTTCGAATGAATACTTTATGAATTAGAACGATAGTCTTCAAGACGCCGTAGATATACCCAAATTACATCTAGCGATACGAAAACATATTTTTCGAACATTTTTGACTTGGATTTGGACTCTTAGCTAAATCAGATTTTTATGGTACTTTAATGAAAAAGAGCAATTATGTGTAATCGTCTTGGCATGCTTTCCACCAGGCTTTTGACGGTGTCCTGTGGAATGTGTTCCCACTCAGCCAAGATCACATGTTTTAAACTCCCTGATGTATTGCGGAGGTGATTGGTGTATATTTTTTAACAAGACATTTTGTTGCTGACGAGATATTTACGAAATCATGATTCATAAGTGTTAAATTAACAAAAAAACAATCTTACACTTAGAGATCGCTTGCAAAGTATGGAATTTTAAGATAGTATTTTTTTTAAATAATTTTTTTTCAGTAAAAAGGTATCTTTTATTGATGGCTGTATAACATACACGTATAACAAGTTTAACCATTCATTAAAAATAGCCCCGTAATAGGGTGACGTTGACCATTAGACATTAATCCTATAAAACTGTATGTAACTAATAGTCGACACTAATTGAGTTGTTCACTTAATTATAACAAAAGTTTTCGATAGTTCATAATCCGATTTGAACGAGATCAAACATCTAAACATTTGGGGGTGAGACTTTATACAATGTTAATTTAATCTTTGAACCCCTATTAGTAGCTATAGCTTTTTCTTTTCTTTGGTGGCAATTAGAACTATTATGCCAGTTTCAAGTAAAGCACAATAATACCCAATCTCTTGAAATGTAACAAGTCAGCTTATCACGTTACGTCTTGATAAAATGGTGGCCATTTTACCAAAATCTATGGTCTTTTTCAGTCAACTTAAAAAGTCACGATACAGGCATTTAATTGATATTAGTTCATTTATACTACTTAGTCGTTAAACTGTTTAGTATAATAAACCACCACATTTACACGATTTATTGAAAATAATATAAGATTATGAAAATGAAATAAAAACACAACGTCACTGATGTAAGTTGGCGGGAAAAGTCCCAGCTATAGCTTTTATCCGGAATATTATTTGTATTCTTTCTTTTTCTTTCAGGGCAATTAGCTATAACTATAATGCCAGTGTCAATTAATATGACAAAAAGTATTCATTCGTTCATTAATTTAAATGAATGGCTTTCACTAGTGTCAAAATAGGATGACGGATGATTTCGATAATGTTCCAAAAAGTATCTTGAAATTTAAATTCAGTTTGTCACGTTACGACTTGACAAAATGGTGACCTTTCTTCTAAAACTCACTGTAGATATTTACTGTTAACTTAAAAGTGACACATTTAATTCATATCACTTTTCATATGTATACGCCTTACTCGAATGATATTAAATAATATGTCACTAGAATTAAACAATATTATTATTTAATTCTGTGTCGCCAATTTTCATCAATGGCGTTTATTTTTATCTCATTTTCATTATCATTTATATTGGTTCTAATGACTTAATTTTCATACAATATATTTCGATTAAGACGTATAAGTGGATATAAATAAAAGCGTATATTATGAATTTTTAAATTCACTGCAAAAGTTCGTAGGAAGTTTTGGTACAGTAGCCACCATTTTATCAAAACGTAACTTGACAAGCTGACTAGTACATTGCAAGGCATTTGATGTTATTATATTTTACTTCACACTGGCATAATAGTTGTAACTAATTGCCAACAACGAATACAAAGAAAAAAAAATAATATTGCTTCCATTCCTGTTAAAATTTAACCTGTGCCCAAATATTAGGTTACTTTTAGTTGGTATAGATTTAAGCATGTTGCATCCAACAAGGAGTGTGCATGCCCGTGCCAACCCTCCACTGCCGCCGATTCATTTGAATACCACGCGTTCCAGGATAGAAAGGGATGCAATTAGAAATAAATTTTATAGTCTACATTATTGCCCTAAAACCGCAACAATACTTTCATTTCTAATTATGTAGAAATAATAAACTATTAGTTCTTTAAATAATAAACGTATTTGGTGTCAGTTTTAATGTTTAATTTAGAACCAAACTTTGGTTTGTCCCATGCTTCTATTTCAGACATTGTAAATCTTGAATCGACGTATTTCATAGCTAAAGCCTAACAATTTTCACACAAACCTAACTTAATCCAAACATAAGCCTTAAAATCTATTATATTATTATAATAAAAAGTTATTCCAAAATATAGTCTGTACTAGTCCCCGACACGAGGCAAAGCCTGTCTTGTGAAGCGAGTTTATTTTTAATTATATAAAAATCAGTACATATTTATGTACTGATTTTTATATAATTAAATATGAAAGTATTTAGTTTTTTTAAAGAAATATATTTATATGTGTGTGATACCAATTGTGATACGTAATTTTTAGTACTTCAATGCAATTTAAATTATTCTATCTATATATTAAATCTAGGGCAATTGAAATAAAATTAACCATACTTAATATAGTGATTATATACAAGTCTGAAAGTTCATCAAAAGACTGTAAATATTTAGAAATAAATGCATATCTTCGACTTGTTCTATCTTTTAACATAGAAACATTGAAACATATTAGTTTTTGTGCCCAAGTGCATCCCTGTGCGAAATGAAACGGAAATTTATAACAATTGTAGCGAGGGGAATTCTGAAGCATGGCTGCTATCGCTACACCAGTGCATGGGAACATCCGTACAGAAACATTTGAAGGATGATTTACTTCGATTCATATAATTCTTAAATGCTGGCCATTACAAATATGACACCAAAAAAAAAGGTAAAAAGTTACCCAAACGCGTGGCAATTCTGAGCTGAGGCCTATAATTTGATTGCGTATAATGTGTAGGTTTATAATTGTGTACATAATATATATTTAAATAAAGAAATCTACATTTATTTCTAAAGATCTTATTTTATTCTATCTTTGGTCCTGTGTTGGAAAATGAGCGATGGCGTACACTTTACAACCACGAGCTATATGAGCTGTACAATGAGCCGAACGTCATCAAAACCATTAAGATTGGACGCCTTCGTTGGGCTGGGCACGTGGTACGGATGGACGAGGCTAGAGTAGGCAAACGCCAACTCGACGGCAAACCAGATGGTCGTAGAAGCTGCGGAAGGCCTAAGCTCAGATGGCTTGAAAGAATCGAGGACGACTTAAGGACAATTGGTGTGAGGGGCTGGACGGAAAAAGCTAAGCGAAGATCTGACTGGAAAAATTTACTGGACCAGGCTAAGGCCCACCCGCAGCTGTAATGCCTTGATGATGATGATGACATTTATCTCTTTTTATGTCTTCTATGTAGTGTATTCTTTAGTTTTAGAAAATCTTGAGTTTCTATGATAGTGTCATACAGTTTTACAGATTGAAACTGTTCTGGGACTCATGATTGAGGTTATGCAGATACAGTTTAGGGATCATCGCTTGACATTACTACGAATTCAAACTTAAAAACACGAACAAGATACATTATTAATAAAAATCGTCGTCTTTTTAGAGCTACACAATGAATTTTGTATATCAAGAAGGTCTAAGGTCTTTTTTTAAATGACACTAATATATAGGTCTGTTAAAATATTATAATTTTAAATTAGGCGAAACATATTTGGCGGCTTTTTTTATGCGATAGAAAAGCAAACGAGCAAGCGTGTCGTCTCGATTCAAATAAATAATAAAGAATGAGAATATTTATTGGAAGATAAAACTAATGTCTCCCTCTCGATTAAAAGGGAAAGTAGTCATCACAGAAGCAACGAGGCATTGTTATCACTCGGGGGTTAGCAAGCCACCTGCAAGAAGAGGGCGATTTGTTGGCGTTAGAGTGGGGGACAAATCTATGTATCACTATAATCCCTTTTGTTTTGCAAGGACAACATTTATAGGACGCCGTTACTACGCAATCGTGGGTCTGATTTCCGCATCGGGATATACATATTCGTAGACCATAAAATATTTTTTTATGGGATAGGAAGGCAAACCAGCAGGCGTGTCACCTGATGGAAAGCAATCGACGCCGCCCATGGACTTCCGTGTGAAGTGTAGGCGTGTTTTTTTTTGAAGACATTTCGGTTATCTTCCGTAGAGCCTACTATACCTGAAGATGCCTCGTGTTGGGGCGAAACACGTGTCGTTTACAAGATGGAAAAGTGGTAATGTGTGTTTGGTGTTGTGTGTAGTGGTTGGTGGGTGGAGAATTAGTGGCCGATTTTCGGTAAGTTTTTGGTTTAAGTTCCAAATAAATCCACTTCATCCAGCATAAAAAACACACATTATTAATTTTCTGTTATTGTTTCACTTGTCGCGGATCTTAGCTAAGTAAAACTTTTGACTGTCCACATAGTAATGGATTGACGCAAAGCAACGCCTGTTTCCATTAATAATTTTTGAAGATTTCCAACGTTATATCGGTTTAAAAATACCGCTGAAGTTAGGTGGTTTTGACACGCATCGTACTGAAGACATAGAAGGGACGAAACGTTTCTTTGTGGCGATACACCTGTGGAAATTATTCTCAACGATTCCTTGAAGCACTCCCTATGGTGGGAATGGTAAAACTTGAGGAATCCCACAACGTCATAATTTTGTTTGTATCAAAATTTTAATACAAATTCCACAACCTGCAACTATTTAGCACAACCATATATAAACATTCTTTATGGCTATTAATTTGCAAAGGATAAATTAAAAATTGTTGTCAAAACCTCTCCCCACAAAAACTGTTTCAGTTACGACATAGTTATTGTGAAATTTGCATTAAACCAGCCGCGGGTCGTGTGACCATGTGTTTCGGCTTCACGAGGGACATACATATATTCTTTAGGGAATATGACAGAGCATAAGTCGCGCCCGGGGCACAATACATTTTTAGCCCCCCCCCCACATTCGAAAACCATATAATATTATATGTAAAATATACTCGCAAGATAATAAATAAATATCGCAAATTAAAAAATCGTTTTAAAATAACACGCGTAAGCTACATTGCGTTTAAGAAATAAAAATAAGAAGTGTTCTAAAAAAAAGAATGTTTGTACTTTGTACACTGCAACTAATTTATTATAACATATTATTTTATCAGACAAATCAAGAAAGGAGATAATTTATATAACCAAACAGCATAGATGCCATAAGGAAATGCTGACAGACACTGATCGAGTCAGGCCTGCCAGTAGAAAAGACGTGCTATTTTTATTACGAATATATTATTACAGTTTGATTTAGACTATTAATTTTGCTTTTTATTTACGAATTAACATTTATTATATGACACTGGCACTAAATTTTAAATATATTTTTTGTTTTGCCGATTTGCCATTTGGCGCCCCTATGTGA
This sequence comes from Baronia brevicornis, assembly GCA_031353405.1. NCBI lineage: Eukaryota > Metazoa > Arthropoda > Insecta > Lepidoptera > Papilionidae > Baronia > Baronia brevicornis. The sequence continues at coordinate 86,034 of JASFAT010003821.1, forward strand.
GTAGCGCCCGGGGCATGACTACGTATAATACATACACACTTACATATATAAATATCCAAACACATATACATATAAAAACGAGAAAAAAGAAATACATTGCAGCAAATACTCTCATCCTTATGTACAACACTTAAAATATTATCGGACTTTGAGTTTAAAGAAAAACTTGTTTGATGCTTTTTTAATGCCAAGAGGAACGTCAGTTTTATTTGCGTTAAATTTTATTGCTGTCTTTTCTCATTACATGACTTTTATAAGCAATTTATCTACATTTGACAGTCTGCAGAAATGCAATTTAATTTAGTAAACAAGCAAGGATTTAAGCAGGATGAATCGGACAGTAGGTACTCATGGATACGATAGCGGCAAAACAAAATATAAAGTATTTTTCTAACATTAACTTTATTAATTTTCCTCCAAAGAAAATGTCCTGAAAACTGAAAGTAAGCTATGGTTGATATAGTCTCAGTAAAATAATATTCATGGGCGAGCCTTTGATGTCGAGTATTAATAATAAAAATATTCAATAACATCGGTTGTGGCGGCGGCAAAGCATACCCGCGACCGCGCAGTGTTGCCAGCCTGTATTTATACTTACCCATTAATTATGATGCCATTTTAATTAAGAGGGCAAATACAATCATCAATTGAAGAAGTGGAATTACGCAATGTCTAAAATCACATCAATCATATGCAATATCAAGGGCAGTTCAAATGCGTTGCATACTATAAAATAAATGAGAATAATGGGAAAGGAAGGTGGAAGTAAGAGAAGCGTAAATAAATCGAGTTGACCTTGTAGATCTCTGCGAAACGCCGTAACCTATAAAAATGTTAACCTGTAACGCAAGTATTCTGTGAGGGTATGTTACTTCCACGGTTGAAATGCCGCATTCGTGCTATCATGAATGCATGATGATAAATAATCGTGAATCAAAAGACCAAATAATATAATACATCAAGTAAATTAACATTTGCTGGCAGCAATCGTTCAATTAGTTAGTACTCCGCTTACGATCTGAGGTCGTGGATGCTTGGAAGTACAATATTCATTGTATTTCCAAGCATTATTAGCTTAGTTTAAGTGGTAAGTAAAAATTCTAGTAATTTCAAAACATCACTTGCAATCATTTTTAAAAAATGTAAGGGGTTTTATTCAAACTAATGATACTAAAAATATATTCATTGATCTATACATTTTTATTTAAATTGCTATCACAAATATATCTTCCAGAAATCGTTATTATTTTAAAACAAATATTGAAAAAATTTCCCCGCAACTGCAATAAATTATAGCTGCGGCAACACTGGTAACGTTGGGGTGGCGCGAAAAGCAAAAGCGCGGGTAATTATTGCATTCCACGGCAACGGCGTACTCACCGGCAAAAATATGATTTGTTGTGGGCAACACCGCTTGTATAAGCAGGGAGCAATTGTAGGTATAAGCAGGGAGCTCTGCATTGAATAATGAATTCTATCGGTACAAATTTACAGTATATATTCCAAAAAAGTAAGGATAGGAAAGGCGTTACTATTATGTCTAGACGCCCAACGTAGACTAGGCCTTGTATTAAGATTATAAATATTTTATTATCGGCTATATCATTGTCCCATCTCCATTTATCCGATCTGGCTGTGGGAATGAATGCGAAATTAGAAAATCTTAAAAAATACGATAGTGTGCTAAGTAGCGAATTTCTCTCTCCTCATTTGTCGTTGATTGAAATTATGTAGCAAACCAAATAACCGACTTGTCGGTTGTCTTGTAGAGTGAGGTAAGTAGGTACTTCCCCGGATTTGCTCATTCAAGTTACTGACATAGATCTGACTAAAATATTTCACACAACAATTTTAAGACAAAAATTTCTCAACAGCATAGATCTATCATACAATAATTTGTTTGTTTGTTCCGTATACGCTTCTAAGCCATTCATTCAATTATTCCTGTTAGCAAGAAGTGAAAGATTTCTGAAGACATAAGACTATTTTACAATAGGCGTCAAGAAAGTTCCTAGAGAAAATATTCAGCTAAGTGTTAAGTTTTTTCAAGAAAATTAGCAATGTTTTGTTATTACTAGAATCCTTATTCTAGAAAAATATTATTCATAACAATGGTCCTATGGTAAAATCGAATACATGATGTCTTTACATAGTAAAGACTTTCTATACGATAATGATTTAATACTTTCTCGGCCTTAAGAGATCTAAAACATCTCTTATAAGTGTTTCATTCGGTTCAGCGGCATAATTAGTGTTCTTTCTCTGTGTGCGCGAAGCCACAACGTTTAATTTTTTACAATACTTATATTATTGGTACATATTTGTTTTTCTCAAATCAATGTAAATTGATTTTTGTTTGTATGCCATAACCGTGTGCTAAGTCATCTAAAGATAGGGAAATTAATTATATGTAACTCACAGCAAATACATAAATGTGTTTATTTTTTCGAGTGAGATACCAATATATAATTTTAATAAAATATTAGGTCTCATACGCACTACTGTAAAGGTCAGTTAAAAGGTTTTATATTTTCAACGTACGATTAAACATCAGTCGGTCGGGGCAAAAGTATTTTCGTATTTTGAATGTATTATTAGTAATCAAACCTGTTTGGCTGTACTGAATGTAACTGGCTGGTTTTAATACCATTAAATCTGAAGATGCAATAAATAAAAAAAAACTAGTTCCCGCCATTTTTCAATTGTTTATCAAGCAAGCAAAATGAACGTATGTGACGAAGAAATTCGGTACATTTTAAAGTTTTATTACAAAAAAGGTAATAATGCGACGAACGCCGCGAGTAAAATTTATGCGGTACCTAATGGCGGGACCTAATGCGGTATCAATAAGAGTAGCACAAATGTGATTCAAGCGTTTCAAGTCTGGAAATTTTAGTGTGAAAGATGAGTTTCGCTCTGGACGCCCTGTCACAGATAAAATCAGTGCCATCTTTGAGATAGTGCAGCAAGATCGACATATTAGTAGCTACGACAATGCTGAAGAACTGGATGTTGATCATAAAACAGTTTTACGTCATTTACGAAAGTCTGGGTACAAGAAAAAACTTGACATTTGGGTACCACATGATCTCACTGAGAGAAACCTAATGCAACGTGTTTCCATTTGCAATTCTTTGTTGAAACGTAACAATTCCGAACCATTTCTTAAATAGTTGATTACGGGTGATGAAAAATGGGTGACTTACGATAAGAATGTGCGAAAAAGATCATGGTCGAAGCATGGACAAGCACCACAGACCGTGGCAAAGCCCGGCCTGTGAACACTGCCTGTCAGATTTTTTTAATCAAATATCTCAAAATTTCTACAGGAATGTGATCATGGCACTACCCACAAGATGGCAAGAAAAAAATATTTTTCTTTGTATGAATAATACGAAAATACGTTTGCCCCGACCTATTATATAAATCAAACGTACTATCTAAGAGTACTTTAAAAATGGTAACTCAGTAAACATGTTAATAATGTTGCCATATCTATATTTCGTAATTCCCGCATTTCATACACTGCCTCCCGCCAAATTTCGGTTAATGCCGCCACCATTTGTCAGATTTGATTAATTATGATGTTATTCGTGTACCAGAGCGTGTTCAAACGCAATTGGTTTAGATGCGGCGTAATTAATTAATCGCCATTGTAAATTATATGAATAGAATTTATTATTTTTAATATCAGCTATATATATTATATATTTATTTATTCTTTATTCATAATAATATTATAACTGTTACATTGTAAATAAAAATAAATTATGTCAAAAGGTAAGATTAGATGTAGGTACTAATGACTTTTAATAAAAAAAAGTAAAACAAAAATTCCGTAAGCAAAGTTGTGTTTCGTGTTCCTTTACATAGAATAGGGCACCCCACTTATTTCCATGTATATCGTAGAGGGCGATAATATAGGATTTAACTTTAATTTCTATTATTTTCCTCTCTTCTTCCATTATTGACATTCTTACTCTAAGATGGGCAATACATCTGCAGTCCTCCTAGTATTGCAGTAGTTCATGGGCGGCGGTGATTTTGGCCTATTAGACGATTCGTCTGCTCGTTGGGCTATCTTCTTAAGAATTTTTATCTTCCTTTTCCTTAATGACAGTTAGGTATAACAATTATACCATGTAAAATATAATATCAATAAGTATTGTAATGTGTATTAATCAGTTTTTTGTTATGTCTTGATAGTATGGTGACGCTGGCAATTCTAACAGAAATTTTTAACCGTTACGATTCAGGCATTGATACCATTTCATTTCAATTATACTTCTTAATTGAATTATATTGTACAATATCACATTCAAATTACTTGTAGAATAAATAAACAAAATAAAAGTAAAAAAAAATGCGTAAACTCACGATGTAGCAACCAAATCTACATGCTTTTTAGAGGGTAGTAAGTAGCATTACTTGCTGGCACTTTAATATATTATATTATTTTATGTTCGTATGAATATTTATGTATTTATTTATATATATTGTGTACTTATTTGTGTATATTTATATGTATGTATACCGAAACTGAATAATGACCAAATCAGTATGTCTTAGCATGGGCCTACCTGGTGGGAACTACTATGGTCTATCCAATTTTACTTGTAAAATTTTATAAATAAAAAATAATATGCCACAAAAATAAAACAATAAATTTATAATAACATAAGATAATAAAAACATACCCCGGTGTGAATAGGTGGGAAAAATCCAAAAATATTATCATTAGTTAAATTTGTTAAAAAGAATTCCAATAGTTTAATAGCTTTGCCAAATTTATATTTAAAAAATAAATTAAAAAATAATAATTAAAAACAAATAAATTCTCTGTGACATTGGCGCGTTTAAAAACGCCCCGGTTGTCATTTAATTGTTTTTTTCGGCGCGTGTCGCCACTCGAACGGCTTGTTCGCTTTCATCCAACGAGCACGGGCCGGCAAGCTCCGACAATGGATGACAAATTGCCCGTTGACAAAGGAATAAGGTTTATTGGGCGACGTTATGAGGGTACTCTGCGAGTTTTGAGAATAAAGCGTGGTATAGAGTCACTTTATTTTTTTAATTTATTATAAACAAGTAAATCAATATAAATACCTCGGTACGTGGCTAAATGAATCTTGGGAAAGAGAACAAGAAATAAAAACCCATATTGAAATCACTCGTAGCTCCTTCAACAAGATGAAACGTGTCCTTTGTAATCGCAGCCTCATACTTTCCTAGCGCATTAGAATGCTCCACTGTTACATCTGGCCCGTTCTTCTATACGGATGTGAGGCTTGGACGCTTAAAGAAGACCTCAGAAAACATATAGAAGCGTTCGAAATGTGGGTATATAGACGGATGCTCGCTATCAGCTGTCAAGCAAAACCGTGAACTTTTGCAGACCGTCAAAGGTAGAAAAGTTGCTAACCTGGGTCATATCATGAGACACGACAGGTACAAGTTGCTGCAACTGATCATGATGGTAAAAAATCGCGGGCAAAAGACAAGTTGGTCGAAAAAGGAAGTCTTGGCTACGTAATATCAGGGAGCGGACCGGGATAGCGAGTGCTCCAGAACTGTTGCACCTCGCGAAGGAGAAGGAAAGTCGTGCTGAATTGGCTGCTAACCTTCCCAAGTCGGAGAGGCACTCTTAGAAGAAGATAAACAAGTAATAAAAATAAAAAATTAAAGTCAATTCCTACTTTTATATCCTGTTAAATATCTTATATATAAGAGAAATGTTTTCTCCCAGATAAAACTAAAATTAATTATTTAAATTTAATTAATGAATTTTCACTACAAGTTTAAAGAAACGTATTCAAACTTGAGTGGATGAATCAAAAAGTATTTTATTAACGATTGAAAAATTTGAACATGATATATAAATAAATATATATATATATATATATATATATATATATATTGAAAATGAAATAAAAACGAAAATGAAATGGAATTGAAAATCACTTACAAACGAAAGAATAAGCAATAAAAATTATGGGCAATTAAAAATTTCAATCACATATTTTTGCAACATGAGTAAGATATTATGAGTACACAGAACGGTTTAATTAATGGAAAAACTTTTACATTAAAAATATATGTAGGTACAAATAAAAAATAAAATAAAAAGGAACACACTTAACAAAGATTTAATAATAAAACTTTTTGTTTTACGCAATGCGTAATATATATGATGTATTTTAAATGAATAAACTTGGAATTTTTTATAGTTACAGAGGGTTCAATGATAGATTTTTTTCTGTAAATTACTTAACATAAATCGCCACTTATTAGAAAAACGACCGAAGATCTCGGATGACTTTTTTCCACGTTTTGATATTTATTATACAACATTTGGCGGTGGCGTCAAGACGTGACGGGTGGCGACGTGATACGCTACCCGTCACGTCATGATTCTCACGAGGGCGAGAAGCGACTATGGAGAGCCGTTCCGCTGCGATAAATATGAGAGGAAGAATGAATGAAAGGATGGTGCTGGGAACGTAGCGAATGGAGCTCTGTGGTCTCTGCCAATCCCTGCGGGGGATAGGCGTGGATAGATAAAAAATATAAAACATTTATAGCAACAATTTCATTAAAACTGTTATTTTTAGAATGATACATCATCATTAGACTAGGATAGTCCACTATTAACCTTAGGCCTAGCGCAGATCGCCGCTTTATCTAGCCGAAGGACGTCCCACACTATATTTATTAATATGCGGTCTTCACTCCGGCACTTTTCTATCTGATTCGGGTATCGATTCTCCGAAAAACGACACCACTTTAGTTTCCTAACTGGAAAGGCTACGTTTGTGACTTGTTACGTACACTATTTTACATTTGTCAAATACAAATTATATTTTAGGATAATAATGATTATATATTGTGACATATTTTTGGCATGTAAGTTTTTTTTTTTTTACAGCATAACAGGCAAATGAGCATGCACGCCTAAAGCCTTTAGTTTTATATGTTGGGGTCAAGTATTGATTTATTACCGAAAACAAATTGCCTTCAAGCAAAGTTATGATTATTATTTAATTATATAATATATCTAATGTTGATGCGTGTAAATAATTGCACTTGTATGTAAAATAAGTATATTTTATAGATAAAAATTACTCAAAAAATTTTGGTAAACAGAAATATAGTTGTCTAATATATTCACAGTAAGTAGCGATAGATGGCGCTACTAAAACACGTTATGGTTTGCTTATTGAAGTAGTATATATGTTTTGGAAAATAAATATTTTTAGAGTGCAAATAAAATCGCTGCCATACATCGGTGTTTAATTTATATTACCGATTCGACTTTAAGCTTTAACAGTAGTAATTTTTTTTGACTTTTTTCTAATTACATTTAATGAGGTATCGACTCCACTCCACCCGCTGTTCGGGACATGATTCAGTATGTATGTACCACATAATGAGATAGTGAGCTTTGCAGGCGACTGTAATATCGCCGACGGTGCGTTATTACACTATTATTATCCCGGTTCTGTTGGGACAGAGATTTCAATACGAGGGCAGGTGAATTTGGATTTCAAAATTATTGAGCGTCTAATTAAATGGTATAAAGTCATGCGAACGAAGCTTGCTTGCAATTGTTCGCGATATATTGTTTGACGTATGATTATTTGTTAAATCAATTAGACCCCCTCTATGGTTTGGTATATTATTTAATATTGTTGATAGATAGATATATAAATTTATTTATTAAAATTATTTCATATTAATACACAGTACAGGGGGAGAGTGAAGAAAAGGAGAAGAAGGGGTTGGGCCTTCGGAACTCAGTCGCTCACCGTACGAAGTGCGGTAGCTAAGCTACCACTCAGACGTCGGTTTTAACGGGGAAGTACCCGAGTAGGGTACTTCCCCGGGCGAGCCGGTCCATTCATGGTACGGACAAATATTCTTGACAAAGTATTCGTCTGCAGCGTGGCTCTACCATTAAAAAGAACTCAGATCAAACACTATTTCCGAAATCTTAAGTCTCTTTGGCTCTGGTGGTAACTTTTCATTATGCGGTTTACTACGTTTAAGCTTTTTTCCATTGATATATTTATCCCGATACCTGAACCTGCGACTATAAACTCCAAAAGCGGTAGGTTCACTACTGAGCCATGTAATTATATCAACGTAAACGCCGCCACGCTTGCCTGTCGATTCCGTCCAAAAGACCACTTAATATATGATCCAGAATATTAACGGGAAGGAATTTTAATCACCAAGGGACAGCTTCGCGGCGATGTTGCTTACAAATCGCTAGGGTTGCCAATACAGAGTTTTATTTGAAAAGAAAAAGAAAATTTTAAACCCTTATCGGCCGTTAGCTTTTTATACGTGATTCTCGCTAGGTTGTTCCTACAGACACAGTTTTCATTGACTTTATTCATTTTTGAGCTCAATATATTAAAAAAGTAATTGGAAAAGGCAATGATATATAACTGGAGATGTCAATTGCTCTGTTACGGATGTTTAACTAATGAGGCAATAGTGCCTGCATTTCACACGGAGCGAGTTTCAACATGCCTCATCTTGTCACCTCCCACGTGACTTACGACCGCAGCGACAAAGTACTGTTGTCACGTGAGAGGTGACTTACGACTGTTAATAGTTAACGTTGCTTTCATTGTGGTGGGTAATTAAAAAAATTATGATAACAAAATTTGGGGGATACAGTTTGGTGTTCTAGCTGCATATATATTATCTACATCCGCAATGTAATATAATTATTTCAATCGATAAGTAAAGGATCAAAAAATGCGTTACGTTGAATGAAGACCGCGACGTATCGCGCGCTGCGAAGGGGGATGCGTCGCCATTTTGAGGTCATTTCGTACTCGTATTGACGTAAAACACTATGGTAAATAAAAAGAAACAGCCGTGTCCATGACACACCTGTTTTTTTTTAATCACCATAGTGTCACCTGCCAGTACTTTAGCAACATTTTTTCAGTGTCTGTAAATTTGTTTTTTTTTAATCATAGCTGGCTTATACAGTTAACATTATACCAACATAGACTCAAAATAAGGTGCGAACCAGGCTAAGGTCCACCCACGGCTGTAACGTCTTAATGATGATGATGAGCTTTGATGTCCAACTTGAAAAAATCATTTTTCTCCTTAATATTCGAAATGTCGTTAATATAAAAGATTGAAAAGTTTCATTCCTAAAAAATATTACTATTATTTTCCCGCCAACGTTAAGTGACGTTTGGTTTTTATTTAATTTCCATAATCTTATATTATTATCAGTTATATTGTTTAATTGTTGTGATGTATTATGCAATATAGTTCGATTAAGGCGTATAAGTGAAGTGATATGAAATAAATGCGTGTATCGTAACTTTTTAAGTTGACAGAAAAAGTCCATAGATTTTGGTATAATTTCCACCATTATATCAAGACGTAACGTGATAAGCTGTTGACTTGTTACATTTCAAGAGATTGGATATTATATTATTTTACTTGACACTGGCACAATAGTTATAACTAATTGCCATCAAATAAAAGAAATATATACACATTAGTAATATTTGACAACCCTACAAAGTAAGTCAGTGGTGTTTGGAGCATCAAAAAGCGCATCAAGCGATTGCGGCGCCCCTGCCCCTTAAATTTTATACACTTTTTGTTCCTCCCCCCCGCGCCTCTCCGAGATCGCCCCCCCCCCTCGCTCGCCGTCATCCCACTTGATATTGCGAGGGCGGGCGTTTTAATTTTGTTTCCCTCTATAAATGTCATCGCGAAAGCAATATTGTGTATTGTTCGCGATGAAAATTGCTTTTAATAACTGTTTACAGACGCGAATTAACTTTTGCGAGACGAGTTTTAATAAATTTAATGGCCGTTGTATGTATTTGCGTGCTTTATTTTTTCAAACATATTTATATATTAACTAACGCATGTGACGTCGCCTCAGTAAATATGTTTTTGTTTGGAATAGGAAGACAAACGAGCAGGCGTGTTACCTGATGGAAAGCAATCAACGCCGCTCATCGACTTCCTCAGCGCCATGGGCAGTGCGGAAGCGTTGCCGACCTTTAAGGAAAGTGTCATTATGGGACTGGGTGGGGAGGGGGAGGGTGTTGGGCCTCTAGAACTCAGGCCCCTCACCGTACAAAGCGCGGTAGCTAAGCTACCACTCAAACGCCGGTTTTCTGCGGGAGTGTGATACTTCCCCGGGCGAGCCGGCCCATTCATGCTACAGACAAATAATATGCCATTCTTGACAATGTATTCGTTTGCAGCGTGGCTCTAGCACTAAGAGAACATTTTTATACATCAAAGCAAGTATACAAGAATGTGGGTAACCGAAAACTTAAATTGATTCCACTCACCACGATATATCTGTAGAACACGCTGCCTTCGGCGGTATTTCTCGACCGCTACAACATTGAAACCTTCAAAAAACAAGCCTACTGATATCTTAAAGGCCGGCAACGTAATTGTAATGCCTTTAGTGTTGCAGATGTCTAAGGGCGGTGTTAGTTGCAAACATTGCATATATGATGTTGTAACGCAGAGCGATGACACATCACTTTTTTAAACATACACTTCTCTTGGGTGTAACTTCTCCCTCTTCTTCTCCTTTCCAATCCATCTGTCATGCGTGGAGTGATACACATGCGTGAAGAAACACTTACTCAATTTCGGTGGCCAAAGTATAGCAGTAGACTGTTACTGGGTGTATTAATTGTCTTTTTTCCTTCTGCTATAAATTCTCTCCGATTAGCGAAGGTTGCAAGCCAGTTCAGGACAACAATCTCCTTCTTTACTGAGGTGAAACAGTTCGGTAGCCCTGTCCACTTTGTTTTATTACGTAGCCGTACGACTTCCTTCTCCGACCAACCTGTCTTTTGCCTGCGATTTTCCCCATCGTGTATAGTTGCAACAATTTGAACCTTTTGTGTCTGATAATATGCCCCAGTTAAGTAACTTTTCTACTTTTGATGGACTGCGTAAATTTAAATTTCTGCTCGCCTTTTTTAATGGGATAGGTGGGTAAATGATCAAGCGTGTTGCTTGATGAAAAATAATCAAATCCGCCCGCCATGTCTCACCGCAGAGATCACGAAAGCTGTGCCGGCCTTTGTATAATGTGTAGGCCTGTTTATTGTAAGCGCCAATGTCGTATCGGTTCGGAAATACTGCTGAAGATAACCCTGTCGGAGAACCTCGTCATAGGCTACAATATCAATCAATATCATCCCGCGGCAGTCCACTGGTGGACATAGGCCTCACTCAAGGCGCGCCACCTAACCCGATCTTCGGCTACACGCATCCAGTCTCTGCCAGCCGCCTTGTGCAGATCGTCGCTCCATCTAGCCGGGCGGCGTTCCACATTACGTTTGCCGAGTCGCGGTCTCTACTCCAACATAGGCTACGTTCAACAAGAGGCGTCTCTAACCCATGTCGCGCGTGCCCTAGTGCGGATTGCACGGTCAGTTTATGTCGATGTTAAAAAATTGGAATTGTAATAAAATCGACTTTCATATTAACTCGATCAGCTAACTGATCGGCCATTTTGTATAGAGTATCAATTTTTTTAATAATAATAATAATTATTATTATTCTTTATTTCCATAATGTGAGGTGTAACAAGACGAAAAAGACGTATAAAAGCTCCATCACATTGCCACTTATGGCGTACAAATTTCATTAATTATTAACAATAACTAAAAAATTTATTACCGATCTAAATACACAACTATTATAATTTCATTAAAATTATAATTTATTATTACATTTATTTATCTATTACATACATTTGATCGATCTTTTAAAGTAAAAAAGTCTTTTATATAATATTATAAATATTGCCATCTATTATCCATTCATATAGTCTTTTTTTTAAATAATTTTGTATTAAATTGTTATAATTTTTTTTATATAGGTATATTTTGATTGTGTTATAACGCGCGGCGTCATAACACGGGCGCAAATGCATTGAAAATGCCACAGCCAGCGCCGCTGCGCCCGTGTGCAACGCACATCCAGCACCATAGGTAAAGCCGCCTCTGATTACATTACGCAGACCCAAATGGCATATTGGCGAATAGTTCGGTTTCCAGATCGCGGGTCGCGGGTTCGAATGCCGCATCAGCATAGAAATTTATTTTATTTTAGCCGGGAATAGAGTGCATTCTGTAGTTGTTTTATGTATCATTTCTATTGGCACGTAATACCACTTAATTTAGTTGTAATACTTATTATTACATGAATTAAATCTTAGAATCTTTAAAGTATTAGTAGGTATACAAGAAGAAATACTTCCGCTTCGTTATTTATTTTTAAAAAGAACATTTTTAATGTTCTTATTATAAAAAGAAGATTCCGGAGATTCGGAAAGAGAGCCTCCGATGTAGACAAAAATCGTAGAGCCTACAATGTTTGTCTACGTTTTTTGCTTCCGCACGCGAAAATCTATGGGCGGCGTCGATTGCTTTCCATCAGATGACATGCTTGCTCGTTTGCTTTATTATCCCATAAAAAAAGGTTTTTATGGCATTAATTTTGTTGTAAAAAAGGTGTGTCAAAAATAAAGGTCCGTATTAATATTTCTAAATGAACTAAATTACAATATAGTGCCATAGCCGTACTGTAATCACTGAGCTAAGTATTGTAAAGGGTAATTTTAGTTGAAAAACTCCCTTGTTACGCTAATAATGTTAACTGGTTAACTGTTTACGACGAGAATACTCGTCATAAACATGTGTTTAAAATCTTGTGTACCCAAACACCTACTCGACGGCAAACCAGACGGTAGTAAAGCCGCGGAAGGGTTAAGCTCAGATGGCTACACGGAGTCGAGGACGATTTAACCCTTAATTTGGCAGAAAAAATAACTCTTTTTTTTAAAATTTTGTGAATAATATGTGTTTTAGGATATTTAAGGATTATTAATGGAGTAAGGCGTTACTTTGCAGAAATCCATCACTATATGGACAGTCAAAAGTTTTACTTAGCTAAGATCCGCAACAAGCAAAACAATAACAGAAAATTACTTTTCGGTTGTCTACCGTAGAGTCTACTATACCTGAGGATGCCTCGTGTTGGGGCGAAACACGTGTCGTTTACAAGATGGAAAAGTGATAATGTGTGTTTGGTGTTGTGTATAGTGGTTGGTGGGTGGAGAGTTAATGGCCGATTTTCGGTAAGTTTTTGGTTTAAGTTCCAAATAAATCCACTAAACCCAACGGAAAAACACACATTATTAATTTTCTGTTATTGTTTTGCTTGTCGCGGATCTTAGCTAAGTAAAACTTTTGACTGTCCAGATATTTAAGGACCTTATAATAAAAAAACATATCCTCTGTGGTAGACATTGCCAAAATAGAGTAATAATCAAAACATAATTGTAAAATTAAACTTTATTTCGTGTGAAAGTTGAGCAAACAATTTCTGAAGCTTTTCCCCGTTATAAAATATAGTCGTATATTGCATTTTATGCAATATACGATCGTTTTTTTGGCAGTACCTGCAACGACCCTCATCCATAGTTGAGGGAAAATGACCGACATTGTTGTATTTGACATTAATTTGATTTTAGAATTATCAAAGAGCGTGGTTTCGCAGGCATTTTTAAGTCACCAGTGACAATAATGTTTCTAAGTCAATATTGTTTTTTCTACTTAAAATATTCGAGTTGTCAGGTGATTTAAAATTTAATTGCCATAAATAAATTACAAATTTGAATGACTTGGATTTTATATTTTTATTTTATATTTTAAAGTTTGTTTTCGGTGTAGCGGACAATATCAAATTAAGGGTTAAAGGCAATGGGTGTGAGGGGCTGGAGATCAAAAGCCAAACTAACATCCGACTGGAAAAATTTACTGAACCAGGCTAAGGCCCACACGCGGCTGTAATGCCTTGATGATGATGATGAAAATGTTGTGTTATGACGAATGTACGTACCTACTCATGAGTGATAACTTATGACACTTTGCAATCTAATAAATTTGAAACCAGAAATATATTCATAAACTTCAACCCAATTGTAATTAAAGTTGTCAAGTCGTAGAAGCCAAACGCAAAGAAATCGAAACAGGTCAAAAAAAGAAAGAAAAATGTTTTTTATTTATTCATTCTTTATTATATTATTCTATATTTTGTCAAAATATATACTACATATAAATATATAATATATATATATATATATATATATATATATATATATATATATATATATATCCTCCCTTCTCCTTCATATTCCTCCACATTCTTCCAACCGTTACGGTGGCTCATTCACTGTACACACAGTGCGCTTGTGGAACTCTCTCCCACATACTATACGTGATAGCCTCTTACTGAATGTATTTAAGAGAAGAATTAAAGAACATTTCCTTTCAGTATAAAATATTTATATATGTATATATTTATGTGTATATTATATATGTATCCTCTTATTTATATAGCATTATATTATTTATATATTATTAGTATTCATATGTTTATATATGTATGGTTTTATATATAATAGTATGTATTGTTAATTTGTTAGGTATATTATTATTATATTTTGTTGTTGTACACTTATTTTTATCCTCACAGCTTTTCTTATCTCTCTTTCACTCCTAGGTTTGCTGGAAGAAAATTCAATTTTGAGTTAAGCTCGCCCTTGTACATCTTCTTTCCTTTTAATTCTTGTATTTCCTGTTTTGTGTACAATAAAGTATTAAATAATATTAAATAATTATTCAAATGGTGTATGGTATAACCAAAATACTTCATTTTCTAATTACAGCAAATACGTTTTCTATCGTCGATATGTATTTCAGTCTTACGCCTTTATGGTTGCTCCTGTAGGTAGGTATCAAGCATACACAGCCTCATCCAATGATTCTCAGCTCCGGTGAAAGCCATCGGAACAGATTATGATATTAAATTGTTTCACGAGAGCCGCGGGTAGGGGAAAGGGGATGCGGCGGAGAAACAGGGACGGACTTTGAACGCCAGCTGTCTTATAAAAATATTGGCTCAGTGGAAAAGAAATAACTTTCGATAAATCTTCTTCTTCTAAGATTGCCTCTCCGACTTGCGAAGGTTGGTAGTCAGCACAACTCTCATCTTCTTTCAGGAGGTGCATCAGTTCTGGAGCACTTGCTATCCCGACCCGCTCCTTGATATTACATAGCTAAAGCTTCCTTCATCAACCAACTTGACTTTTGCGCGCGACTTTTCCCATGATGATCAGTTCCAGCAAACTGTACCTGTCATGTTTCATGATATGACCCAGGTGACCAACTTTTCTACCTTTGATGGTCTGCAAAAGTTCACGTTTTAGCTTAACTTGTCGTAGAAACTCGTTATTGTCCAGCTCGATAAATAATTGCTTACAAAATTCGCCACCTGACCCGATATTCGGCTTCACTCATCCAGTTCCTGACACTCGCCTTGGGCAGTCTCCTAACCCCATGTAGCCTTGTCCGTAATGTTTTAATTTAATATTATTAGTCTAGCGGTAATTCAGTCAAAAGTGCTCTACTTCTCGAGTTCGTGGTCACGGAATACTATATACCTAAAACAGGTATTGTTAGATTCATCGTGATCTCCAGATGATGAATCAGTCTGTTTTAATTTTGCAAAGCGGGAATAAATGGTATTTATGACGTCATAAAGATGGCGGCTGTTTTATTTAGGTATTTGCTGTATTCTCGAGTTTTATGCAACCAATTTGTATTTTAAAGATGCTATTTTTGTCGGTTATTACGTTTGTACACATTGATCCTGTAACTACAATCCGTAATAATAATAATTATTCTTTATTTGTATAATGTGAGGTAAACAAGATGAAAAAAGACGTATAAAAGCTCCATCACATTGCCACTTATGGCGTACAAATTTCATTAATTATTTCATACATAAAGATCTAAATATATAACTAAATTATTATATTGTCATTAAAATTATAATTGATTTATCTATTACATACATTCGATCGATCTTTTAAAGCAAAAAAGTCCTTAGTATTATAAATATTGCTATCTATTAGCCATTCATATAATCTTTTTTTAAATAATCTTGTGTTCAATTGTTTTAATTCGTGAGGTATATTGTTGTAGATGCGTATACAAATAAACAGGCACCTCTATTTATATATTTGCTGAGTCTGGGGTGATCATCCGGCACTAATCTTCGGGGATCACGCCGAAGTAAAAATAATCTAAAGAGTTAATAAACATTCCATATATGTCCCACTGCAGAGTCACTGTCCCACTGCGGTCCTGAGTATCGTTCTGGAGAAACGGACGTTAAACCCACCACGCTTGTCCAATGCGGATTGGTGGGGTTACCTGATACGGAATAAATATTTGTCCATCATATATTTATTCCGATGCGGCGGAACCCACGACCATTGACTTCGCGGGCGGAAGGCCCCCCCGCTAAGCCAATTGGTCTCAAAAGCCAGACTATATATTGCTTAGTATCTGCGCGCAATTCGATCATTGGAATACGTCCCTGCCTCAATCAAAGACTTTCCCGACCGCAAATCACTGTCGAACCACACCCACTAAATCTGGCCCCGCCCAGCGGCTGCGCATGCGCAAAGCCGCGCCAATCGTGCCGCTCCCTGCAACCACGCAGGGGGCAACAAGCAACCATGCACCCCCCAATTGACCACTTTATACTACGATGTCATTTTTTTCCCCAAGCAAACCGATCGTTCGCCCCGCCCGCGTTCGAATTTTAAAATTTGCCATCCCATCATAAACCGCAAGGCAATCTAGCACGCAGCCCGCGTCAATTTTCCCTCCCAAATTAACCCACTAACAAATATTTGCTCTTAATTATCTATATCGACTTCATATAAATTAAAACTAAACAATTACTATAATAACTATTAAAATAAAATGAACTGTGATCAGTGGTGTTATTAAATTATTTATAAGTGCAAAGTGAAATGTAAGAAATGATGGAGCAAAGACAAAACACTATTTATCCGAACTTCACGGACCTACTTTACCAGCAGAGTCTGAACAGACTGTCGGCGTTGGGTGACAGCGAAGAGAAATACAACACCGACAACTACGTGGACAACGCCGACAATGTCGACAGATCGTCCTCTCCCGTCTCCACTATTGAAGACGGTGACAGTCAGTCGGCTTTTGGCGTGGACTTGACGGGGAAAGGGACCAATTTGGCGGGGAAATCCTTCACGATCGCCGCCATTTTGGGTCTTACCAACGCGGAGGAGGATGTAATGAATCTGAGCGTGCAGGAGAGACTGCAGCAGAATCAGAGGCAGCTGCAGAATTATTTGTACGCTGGCCATGATATGCAGAGACTAAATGATGGATTCTGTAGGAGTATGGTGGGTGTTCCGACGCCGATCGCTCAAGGTTAGTTGATTTTTTTATTAGGAAAAGAATCTCGCGTACATGCTGGCAACCTTTCATGAACTTTGTGGAGATACGTCTCTTAAGTAGGTACTGTAGCGTGCCAGCCGTACTGATTATAGCACCACACGGGATCTTTAGGGGGATCTTTAAATAAAATTCTTCAAAATGATATTAATTTCTTCTTGCGTTTCATTGTATATTTATATAATATATTATTCATACTTTTTACTTCACATTTTACATCTCAATATATATCTAATATTTATTTTTTATATACCACAAAGTCTGAAGACAAAAGTCTTCAACCAGTGCGTCCTGCCCATACTCTCTTACGGTGCCGAGACGTGGACACTGACAGTCCGTCTCCTCGCCAAGCTCAAAGTCGCTCAGAGGGCTATGGAGAGAGCTATGCTCGGGGTTTCTCTGGTGGACAGAATTCGAAATGAAGAAATTCGCCGAAGAACTAGAGTCACCGACTTTGCTCTTCAAGTTAGCAGACTGAAGTGGCAACGGGCTGGACACGTTTGTCGGAGAACCGACAACAGTGGACTGCCGCGGCCTTATATTGATATATTGATATATTGATTTATTTTTTTAAGCCGGAATGTCAAATCAAATCTCCAAAAGACGTCAGTCGAACTAATAATGCCTTTTGTTTTACAAAAATTTATTTCTTTTTCATTTTAAATTAATTTTTTAATTCAAAGGTTTTAATGCATTAGTGATTTATGAATGTATCACTACAGTACTATAAAATGCCAACCGTACTGATATTGCGGGACACGGGATCTTTAGAGGGTTTTATTTTCGATGTTATTAAACTCTTCCAAATTATATTAATATATTAATGTATCACTGTACATTTTATATTAATTACTTATTTTTATAATATTACATTTCATTCTTTAAATTAATGAATTTCACTATTCACATCACATTTTATATTCAATCCCATGGCACGTATTTGTCGCCTAAACAATAATACATCCATTGACAACGGTACAGAAACGTTCGATATTTTCAATATCAAAATACATCATTTAAATCGATCTCTCCGAGATATCTTTGGCAACCGATAGATCACATAATTATTGTTATTCTTCTTTTTTTTAATTTCATTTTATCTGTTTAATTATATAATATTTTATTATTACATAAGTAACCCTATTGTCAAAATGTAGCCATGCTGTGCGCAAATTTAAAGAGTTATAATCCGGGCGTTGTTAAGTTTATATAATATCGTATTCTTTAAGACTGTAACTTGTTTTGTGCCTAATAAATAAAATAAAATCTCAATTTCGTATGCCGGACAGGTGCATGTCTATCGAAAGACGTCCTTCGAATTAATCTTATTGTTTTTCTAAAACAATTTATTTCTTTTTTTATTTTAAAATTTATAATTACGAATGTAAAAAAAGTAATATATTATAAAACGTTTTATTACATTCAAATAAAAAGTTTTTACACATTAGTGATACCTATTAAGGTAACAGTACTTCAATATCGTAAATATTCGGAAACACCGCTGATGATAAATGGTTTTTTATGGGATAGGAAGGCAAACGAGCATTCTTCGCCCGATGGAAAGTAATTAACCCAGTCCATAGACATCTAGAACGCTATTGATATGGCAGAGGCGTTGCCGGGATTTAGAAATATTTAGGTTTACTTTTTGAAGGTTCCAATGTTGTATCAGTTCGGAAGATCCGTTGAATGCTTTCACAGAATGGTGGAGTGTAGAAAAGTTACGGGGAAAAAGCTCTGTATTAGATCGCCGCTCATTCAGATGGTAGGGTGGATTTTTTTCTTTATGGCTACTTGTTGTTTGATGCACTCAACTAAATCAATATCGTATGGGACTTATTTCTACAGCCGGTAGCCAATGGCAGTTTCATTGGCTACCACCGGCAAGAGCTTAGAGAGAGAACAATTCCTTCGAACAGACCCCAAAATAATCGAAATAGTACGCAGATATGACACAGCTCTTAGTAGTGAATAATAAATCGAACCCAACATATTCCGCTGTTAATGATTCACTTGGAAGCATTAATTGGAATTATTTATTATGAGAGTTTGAAACTCCAAAAAACCATTTATTTTCTGACTTTTCACTTTTGATGCCATCTAACGATCAATTGGCTCAGTGGCACGGCCCTCCGTCCACGGAGTTAATGGTCGCGGGTTCGATCCCCGCATCGGAATAAATATATGTATGGATTACAAATATTTATTCCGAGTCAGGTAATCCCGCCAATCCGCATTGGACAAGCGTGGTGGGTTAACGTCTGTTCCTCCAGGAATGGAGAGGCCCGTGCTCAGCAGTGGGACATATATGGGCTGTTAAAAAAGAAAAGGGATAATCATAAAACCTATCCGATGGAATCATTCGTATTTATTTCAACAAATACCTCTCTTTTTACCTAATGTAAGAATGGTAATAAAAGTGTCATACTATGAAAGGACATCAGTTTTATTTGTTGTCCCGGTAATTAAATATTTAAATTTACTCACAATGATTTGTGACTAGGCCGACGATTAGGTTTTATTTTCTTCTAAGAGTGCCTCTCCGACTACCGAAGGTCGGCAGCCAATTCAGCACAACTTGCAATGGAGCAATGGCGGTATAACCATAATCCTAATCGGGGTACTGGTTGGAAGAGGATACAGCGAGCCTTGGAGTCCCCAAATAACTCTAAAAAATGTCTGGTTCAGAAGGCAACAGGAAACCACTGCACTAAATCTCCCTTATTGTCAATTCAGACACACAAACACAATGGATAAAGTTATTTCATACATTCATTTAATTATTTCTTTCACTATGTGGACAGTTAAAACGTTTTACTTAGCTAAGATCCGCGACAAGCAAAACAATAACAGAAAATTAATAATGTGTGTTTTCCTGCTGGATGAAATGGATTTACAGGGAACGTAAACTAAATCTTACCGAAAAACGGCCGTCAGCAACACTCCACTTCCCACCAACAACAACACCAAACACACCACCACTCAGCATAAGACCTTCATACTTTTCCGGCGCTACTTCTCAGCTAGAACCGTAAAACGCAGTACAGTCATTCCCAACTACACATCCGCAAATGTTACCCTATTGAACAAGTGTCCTAAATGGACAGTCAAAAGTTTTACCTAGCTAAGATCCGCGACAAGCAAAACAATAACAGAAAATTAACAATGTGTGTCTTTATGTTGGGTTAAGTGGATTTATTTGGAACTTAAACCAAAAACTTACCGAATATCGGCCATCAATTCTCCACCCACCAACCACTATACACAACACCAAACACATATTAACACTTTTCCATCATGTAAACGACACGTGTTTCGCCCCAACACGAGGCATCTTCAGGTATAGTAGACTCTACGGAAGACAACCGAAAGTCTTATTGTTTTGCTTGTCGCGGATCTTAGCTAAGTAAAACTTTTCACTGTCCATATAGTGATGGATTTCCGCAAAGTAACACCTGACTCCATTAACAAGTGTCCTAACAAAATCTATCGCCATTGTCAGCCTATAGTAGTCGTCTGGACGTAGACCTTCTTTAAGGCGCGCTTGATCGATCCTCGTCTACATGCATCCAGTCTCTGTCACCCACTCTGCACAGATCGTCACTCTATTCAAACAGGAGGCGTCCTTCGTCCAAGATGCGTTCTCCACTCTAACATTCGTCTACTCTAGCGGTTGTCGGTTTTCTGACTAACACGATCAACTCATTGCCACCTCAGTTTGTTAACTCGAAACGGTATGTTTTTTTTCTTATAGAATAAAAGGCATGCCAGCCAGTCACACGGTGGTAAGTGATCATCGCCGCCCATAGACATTCTCATGTACGTTGCCGGCTTTTGCGCACATATACGCTCGTCTTTTGCCCCTACATCATATATATGAAGGTCAGTGAGTATCTTTCCCTAGGCACTTGTCCGGTATTTATGGTATTGGTACACGGGTACGAGACCTCGGCCTCCCGAGCTACTACCGTATCACTCCTCGTCTTCCGTTGCGATAGTATCATATCCCTATCATCCTGTCCAAATCTATTTTTTCTTTCCTCTGCCCTTTCCTTTTCTCTTCTTCTCCGACAATTCACGGTCTGCCGTGCCAAAGGATGCGTGGCTAGGGGCGAGCTTAGTAACAAGCGTGCCGACCGACTCGGGATCGAGCTCCCCCGGGTACTACAGTGCCTTACCTCAGCATGCGGGGGCTCTGCTGGGGCTGACCTCTATCGTCCCTTGTGGCTCTTGAGATTCACTTTGATGAATCTTAATATACCTAATTTGTTAAAAAATGACGGCGACGTGATTCGCCATCCGTCACGTCCTAATTCCCACGAGGACGAGAAGCGACGAACCGAGAGCCGTAAGAGGAAGGATGGATTAAAAGATGGATGAGTGTGAAGAAAGCAAGGAAGGTGTGTCGGAGTCGTAGCGGATGGAGATCTGTAGTCTCTGCGTCACCGTACAGGGAGACAGGCGTGACAATATGTACATGTGTTCTACATATGTACAGTTAGTGGCAGAAAACTGCGACTACATCAGACGGTAAATTTTATTGTATTATATTTCATGTACGGACATAAAATTCGTGTCCTCCATTGGACTATTGATATGAACCAACGCACAAGCGCTATTAACTTAGGCGGAATGGTTAACAAGAGCCTTTTTTGCCTTATTCGAGGACATAAATCGATTCTGTATCCGAATCCACCCTCAAAGTTAGTTGTTTTATGCACAGAACGTAAGGGCACAAAACTAAACCGGGGTTGATCCCCTCGACACAGTGTCAAGTGTGCCTGTAATATGTAATTAAATGCGCCGACGCTAATCTTTTAAACGGCTTAAATACAATAGAGAACCACGCGGGGAGAATAGGGATGTTGACTATTTTTGGGAGGTCGTTTAAAACAGTGCATAAATACCTTATATACAGAAAAAAAATAATTATTTTTTAATATGATCTACACTTTAATGCTCACGTATTTTAAATTTTTCTCCAAAACGCCAATACCAAACCACGTGACTAACGTGGTTTGTGAAAAAGTGACGTAATGTGCGTTTTTCGTCACTTGATTTGAGAGTGATATGATCATACTATACGTGATAGCCTGTCACTGGATGTATTTAAGAGAAGAATTAAAGAACATTTTCTTTCGGTATAATATATATATATATATATATATATATATATATATATATATATATATATGTACAGGACAATAGTAAACACAAATGTACAAAACGATAGATATAGATATTGATTTATATAGTAAATAATAAGATTGTACAAGACGATAGAAATAGGTATTGATTTATATAAGTATTATTGAAAACGAACAAAAATATTGTGTATAATAGTTATAGTAATAGTTATAGAAATAATATTTATTGTGATGTTGAAAATATGGATAGCATGCCCGAAAAATACGAAATCGGCGACCGGCTCTCTTTACGGTCACGGCCGAGGGTTGAACCGAGGTAAATTTTGGAAACAAAATCTGCTCTGTGATTGGTGGAAAAAAGGTGCGAAAAAACGGACCAATCATAGAGCGGATTAAATTTGCCTCCAAACGACTATAAAAGAGGTCGCATTTTCGGGTATGGCATCCAGTGACAACAAGGAAATTGAAGAATAAACAACTAAAAGAAAAATAGCAAATAGAAGTATAGTAAATAGGGAAGAATAGTGAATAAAATAGTTATCAAGAAGAGTGAAGCATTTACTTCGTCATATAGCGAAAAACGATCCCTTTCGGCTCTCATCGGTACGGGAATCGAACAGCGCTAAAATCGATATACAGTCCGCTGCTCTATTAGCGCTGAGCAAACCTCCCGTAAATATATATATATATATATATATATATATATATATATATATATATATATATATATATATAGTATTATATTTTATGTTATTAGTATTTATATGTATGATTTTGTATAGTATGTATTGCTTTGTATATTATTATTATATTTTGTTGTTGTACACTTATTTTTATCCTCACAGCTTATCTTATTTCTCTTTCACTCCTAGGTTTGTTGGAAGAAAACTCAATTTTGAGTTAAGCTTGCCTTTGTACATCTTCTTTCCTTTTAATTCTTGTCAAGTGTTTCCGAAAAGTGACTTTTCGGTCACTTTTCGGTTGTCTTCCGTAGAGTCTACTATACCTGAAGATGCCTCGTGTTGGGGCGAAACACGTGTCGTTTACAAGATGGAAAAGTGATAATGTGTGTTTGGTGTTGTGTATAGTGGTTGGTGGGTGGAGAAGTGATGGCCGATTTTCGGTAAGTTTTTGGTTTAAGTTCCAAATAAATCCACTTAACCCAACAGAAAACACACATTATTAATTTTCTGTTATTGTTTTGCTTGTCGCGGATCTTAGCTAAGTAAAACTTTTGACTGTCCATATAGTGATGGATTTCCGCAAAGTAACGCCTGGCTCCATTAATAAGACTAGTAATGTTTATGAATATTATTAAAATTCTTGTTAACCATTAAAACTAAGCTAATAATGCTTTTATCAGTCTTTCATTCATCCTCTCTATGTGCCCAAACCATCGAAGCATCCCATTCTCAACTTCATTAATTATTTCATCAGTCAAGGTTAGTCCACATATAGGTACTTCTTAATCCTCTCATTTCTACCGCGTTCAGTCTGCTGTCATGACTCTTCACATTCATACACACATATAGGTAGTAGCATCCTCTGCCAAAAATGAAAATTTAGTAATATTTTTTATTTTTTTTTTTCAAAAGAGATAACACGTCAAAATTGAAGATTATTTTTAGTATGTTATAACTACTTTTAATTGCCTTGACACGTTCGACTGAATCATTATTCGCCAGCGATCGGTTGGCCAACCCTGCAATATAGGGCCAACTGTGAAAATATGCAATGATCACGTGACACCGTTGCCCTAATCACGTGATTCGGGTGACAGCACGGGTACGATATATTTTTTACAATGACCGCGCTATTATTTCAATAAATACATTATTTATATAAATTATAATTACTTACATATTTCATATAACCTTTGAGTATTATCTTATGTATATTACGTAAATTGTTCGAGCTTAGGCACAAGAAATATATCTTGAACGTTTTAATTTATAAAGAAACTTTTTTTATTTAGATGAAGAGTTAATTAATACCTTCTTTGTCTTCCGTGGCGTCTAAATACCTTAGGATGCCTTGTGTTGAAGAGAAACGCATTGTTGTTGTTGAAAAATGGTGTTGTGTGTATATTTTATACATTATTTGCATGCACATAATATTATTTTTTGAATACCAATTGGTTCAGTGGCGGGGCTAGGCCCACTGAGTCAATACTCACCAACGGAATAAATACATATATGGTCTTATTATTATTCCGAGTCTGGATTTCTTCCACGCTTGTGGAATTGTGCAATGCGGATTATACCAATCCGCATTGGATAAGCGTGGTAGGATTATTTCCGTTCCCCCAGTAATGGGGAAGCCGGTGGCCAACAGTGGGACGTAAATACATCTTCTTCTAAGATTGCCTCTCCGACTTGCGAAGGTTGACAGCCAATTCAGCACAACTGCCCTCCTCCTTCGCGAGATGCAGCAGTTTTGGAGCACGCGCTATCCCACTCCACTCCCTGATATTACGTAGCCAAGACTTTCTTTTTCGACCAACTTATCTTTTGCCCGCTATTTTTCCCATCATGATCAGTTGCAGGAATTTGTACCTGTCATGTTTCATGATATGATCCAAGTAAGCAACTTTTCTACCTTTAACGGTCTGCAAAAGTTCACGTTTTTGCTTGACTTGTCGGAGAACCTCGTCATTGTCTGCCCTTTAAGTCCTGCTAATAGCGAGCATCCGTCTATATGCCCACATTTCGAACGCTTCTATACGTTTTCTGAGGTCTTCTTTAGGCGTCCAAGCCTCATCCATATAGAAGAACGGGCCAGATGTAACGGAGCATTCTAATGCGCAAGGAAAGTTTGAGTCTGCGATTACAAAGGATACGTTTTATCTTATTGAAGGAGCTACGAGCGATTTCAATACGTACGATTTAACAACTTTTACATACATAGAAGTTGTTAAAAAAAAGTATCCGATTGTTGATTCGATTATTAATTTTGTATTATGTGAGTATTTGAATGAACGGTGCGAGTGAGAGGAAGAAATAGAGAGGGTTGAAAGGAGAGGTGATTGTTGTGCGGTGTTACGAAGTGCTAAGAGCTAAAGGTGTTAATAACGACGTTAAGATGAAATACTTAAAATAACATAAATAAAAGGTGCCATTAAGAAGACTTAATGAATTCCCCAACCCTACAAATATAGAGTGTCCCAGAACTCAACGTCAAGCCGAAACGGGGTGACAGGATTGATTGTAACCATAATGAGAAAAATCAGAAAAAAAATCTATACCATGCAGTTTGAAAATTATGGGCATTTAAGAAAAACATAGAAATTTGGTCAAACTGTAATCATTTTTCGGTTATTGTGGTTAATTTTTATTATTTTTGTTTATTTAAACTTTGGAACCGTAACCCTAAAAAACATTTCTAGAATCACAGTAAAAAATAATGACACAATTGCCCCAAGTTTCCTAGAATTAATACTATTTGTTAAACTATGAATATAAAATTTTCAAAATTTGTCGACTTTGACAGGCCCTCCTTTAAAAAAGAAGTAGTAAAGTATCTTGGTAAGCGCCAATAAAAGTTGGCGCATTTAATTAGGATTGTAAAATGGTACAATACTTGTTAGTTTCATACTAAAAAAAACGAGTAAAAAAATAAAAACCTCAAGTAACCCGATTTTTGCTAGCCCATTTTTCTCAGTTAAGATTTTTTTTATTCCCACAAGCTCTTGGTAGGTTTTTAATTTTAATTTTTTCTGATTATTCTCATGATGGTTACAATCAATCCCGTCACCCCGTTTCGCCTTGACGTTGAGTTCTGGGACACCCTGTATATATTATTCCAATTTGTTTTATCACGGATCTTATCAAGGTAGTTGTTATTACCTCTACATCTGAATAATGGATTTCCGCAAAGCAACGTCTAACTCCATTAATCAACTTATTTTATCTTCAAGGCGACTAATTAATACAATTGTAACCAAGAACAAAGGTTTAAATTGTAAGAACACTGAATAATTCATAATATTTTTATTTGTTTTCTTGTCTGACTGTGGTATGTGGCGAAGCTAGCTCATTTAGAATCAATGGTTGCAGATTCGATTCTCGCATCAAAATAAACATTTGCCTTGCCTGGAATCCACCTGAAAGAGGCGTGGTGGGTTACTCCAGAAATGTTGAAGCCCTATGCCCAGCAGTTAGATATGTATGGCCTATAAAAATACATTTACATACTAAACTATTTAGGGTATTCATATTTCCTTATCAACTATAGCCATAAATTACGGAGTAGAAATAAGATGTCGAGCCATAGACTATAGACTTTAGTGAAACCATCACCTCCTCTGTACTGAATTTATTTTCTTTGGAAATGAAAAATGAAAAAGAGTAATGCGAGTCGGTCTTCTTCTTTGATGGCAATTTAGCTGTAACAATTGTGCCAGTGCCAAATAAAATAACAAGTATCTTAAAATGTAAATTCAGCTTGTCGATGATGATCGATACGTCTTGATAAAATGGTTGCCGTGTACCAGAAATCAATAGATTTTGTAGCCATGTTTAAAAGACACGATACACACATTTGTTCCGTTTCATTTCATTTCTACGCCTTAATCAAACCTCATTGAGAAATTCACCACCAAAATTAAACAATATTATTTGATAATTGATAATTACATATAATATTTGTGACGTAACAGATTTCTTAGTGGTAGAGCCACGCTGCAGACGAATACTTTGTCAAGAATGGCATAATATTTGTATGTAGCATGAATGGGCCGGCTCGCCTGGGAAAGTACCACACTGCCGCAGAAAACCAGCGTCTGAGTGGTAGCTTAGCTACGGCTTCGTCCGGTGAGCGATTGAGATCCGGAGGCTCAACCCCCCTTCCCGCTAACCTATCCCTCCCCTTCCTTCCTCCCATAATGACAGTTTCATTAAAAGCCGGCAACACTTCTGCACTGCCTACGGTACTGCGGATGTCTATGTGCGGCGTTGACTGCTTTACATCAGCTGACACGCCTGCTCATTTGCCTTCCTATCAAGATAATAACAGTAGATAAAAATGAAATAAAAACTCAAAGTCACTATGTAACTCGGCGGGAAAAATCTTTTTATTCCTTCATGGCAATCAGGTATAACTTTGATAGCAGTGTAAAGAATGAATTAAAAATAAATAAATAAACACCAAAACCTTTAATAGACCTTTGCGGTCAAATTAAAAAACCCATGGCATACATTAATGGATCTATATTGTACAATGCGCTATCAGAATTTAACCATACAATTGATAACAAGTTGACATATGACGTTGTTTTTATTTCATCTTATTAAACTTTTATTATTGACAGTTATATTGTTTAATTGTAGTGGAGTATTATACAATATAGTTCGATATAAGTGAAGCGATATGAAATAAATGCGTGTATGGTGACTGTTTAATTTGACTGAAGAGTACATAGAATTTTTGATAGAATAGCCACCATTTTATCAAGACGTAAAGTGACAAGCTGACTAGTTTCGGCTTGATTCTCTAGCGCTGCGGAGAGATGTCTCATCTCTCAGCATTTTTTACCGCTTCTATAATGAGGAGTGCTCCGAAGAATTGTTTGGAATAATTCCCGCCGCCGAATTCCACAACCGCACAACTCGCCGTAAAGAAAAATTTCATCCCCACCATCTGGATGAGTGGCGATCTACTACGGTGCGTTTCTCTCGTAACTTCTTTCTACACACCACCAGTTTGTGGAATCAGCTGCCCTCGGCGGTCTTTCCAAACCGTTACGACATTGGAACCTTCAAAAAACAAGCCTATACATACCTAAAAGGCCGGCAACGCTTCCGCGACTTCTGCTGTGTCGCGGTTGTCCATGGGCGGCGTTGATTGCTTTCCATCAGGCGACACGCTTGCTCGTTTGCCCTCCTATACCATAAAAAAAAATAGTTACATTTCAAGAGATTTAATATTGTTGTATTTTACTTGACACTGGTATATTAGCTATAACTAATTGCCTTCAAAGCAAAGAAAAGAAAAGTTGACATATATTTATTAATAAAAATAATATAGAAATACAACGCCATCTGTTGTATACTGGCAGGAATGGTCATCTATCTATAATGTGCGTATCATTATAGATAGATGACCATGCCCTGGATTGTAAAAAAAAATAATGTTTTCAGATAACACGCGTACCGAGCTGAGGACGCAGGTTGGACAACTGAAGAGTTCCAGGTCTCACTCCTTAACCTGTTCCAGTAGGTATGGTCTTACAAATGTTTATGCGTTCACAGAACACAATTATACAAAATTTTAATTTATTTCACAAGGAAATGAAAAAGAGCGTTTTTGGATCCAATGCCCGCTTCGATCGTTGTGTGAACTGTGCCTCAAATACACGAAAAGAAACAACGCTGTAGACATTCTCTACGACAGTGTGGTATAATTCATGCACCGTATTAAATCTAACACTTACTAACCTGTCTGCTTTCACTTTATGATAATGTTGTGTCCATCTATAATTAGGATTACATTTATGTATATTTTAGAACTAATATATATATATATATATATATATATATATATATATATATATATATATATATATATATATATATATATATATATATATATATATATATATATATATATATATATATATATATATATATATATATATATATATATATATATATATATATATATATATATATATATATATATATATATATATATAAATATACACGCCTATCCCCCGCAGGGCTTGGCAGAGACCACAGAGCTCCGTCCACAACCAATCTTCGCAGCGAAACGGTTCTTCATTATTCGCTTTTCGCCCTCGTGAGAATCAGGACATGACGGGTGGCGAACCACGTCGCCGTCATTTTCAACAAATTAGGTATATTACATTCGTCTTTAGTGACTCCCACGAGCCCGAGTCGGAGGATGGAGGTCAACCCCAGCAGAGCCCTGCATGCTGAGGTAAGGCACTTTAGTACCTGAGGGAGCCCGATCCCGGGACGGTCGGCACGCTTGCGACTAAGCTCGCCCTTAGCTACGCATCCTTTGGCACGGCAGACCGTGGACTGGCGGAGAGAGAAGAAAGAAAAGGGCAGGAAAGGAAATGCGGATTGGGGGGGGGGTTACCAGACTCGGAATAAATATTTATAAATCCTAAATATTTATTCCGATGCGGGAATCTAACCCGCGACCATTAACTCCGTGGACGGAGGGCCGTGCCACTGAGCCAATTGGTCGTCTATTTTGGAACTATTGAGAATAATAATGTAACTCCTGTTGATGGTCCATAAATAAATAAACAGAATACTATGTCTGGAGAGGTGTGCTAGGTTAATTTTCATTCCTCTAAATCGAATTGAAATAGGGAAGGATGCTCCGTACCAAGTAGTGGAACATATCGACGCAAAAAAGCGAAAACTCGGAACGCACTTTTATTCTCCGCATTCGTGGAACGCATTTGTTGCTGCACACGTGCAGTCGCGACCGCGTCTCCCGCACTCCGCACTCTTCTCACGCCATTCATCAGTTGTGTAGGTCCGCTTTTGTAAACAAAAAGGAGAATTAATCCAGACTCCTGTTGCATCACTTATCAGTTAAGATACCTCTTACAAGTGCATGCCGCATGTTCTCTGTTACAGTTCGGGCAGAAGTAAAAGGATACGAACGATCTTCACCCCGGAACAGTTGGAGCGGCTGGAGGCGGAATTCGAAAGACAACAGTACATGGTGGGGCCGGAGAGACTGTACCTTGCTCACGCGTTGCAACTCACAGAAGCGCAGGTATTTAATTGTGAGAACATAGAAGTCATTCTTAAGCTAGATTTAGAAAAGAAGGTAGATGGGATAGGTATTAGAATAATTATCTGCAAAAGTACTCCTCTAAAACTATATATCTAGTTCAGTTTTGAGTACTGTACATCTACACAAACTTAGTTGGCTCATAGGTTTGTGATGTATCTCTACTTCAACTAATGCCATTTATTGCGTGCCGGGAGACGAATAGAGAGCCGTTTCGCTACGATAAATGTGCGAGGAAGGATGGATAAAAAGATGGATGAGTGTGAAGGAAGGTGTGTTGGGATCGTAATGGACGGAGATCTGTGGTCTCTGCCTAACCCTACAGGGAGATAGGCGTGACGATATGTATGTATATATGTAAATAATTTACTATTCCCTGTAAAATAATTCACTTAACTGTAAAACATTTCAGGTAAAAGTGTGGTTTCAAAACCGACGTATAAAATGGAGGAAACATCATTTGGAAGTGACGCAGCAGAGGCTAGCGGTGCTCCAACGACACAGGCCCGATGAGCGCGACGATGACGTTTGAGAATATTCGCGCGCTTCCTTTGTTAAACAAAATGGCGGACGACAACAAAATGGTGTATTAAAGACTATATCGTAAATATTACAGTGTGAATACCATAGAAAAAATCTTTTATGTACATTTTATTTTAAGTTTTGAAACAGATATTTTTGTGTAAACAAAAGTTATTGCTAATGTCAATTTGACCCTCAAAAGGTCATTCAAGAACATAAGGTAAAAGAAGATAAAAAGAAGCAAAAATTAAGGTATTCAATATCAATATCAGCCCACGACAGTCCACTGCTGAAGATACCCTCACATAAGGCGCGACACCTGGCCCGATTTTTCACTACACGCACCCAACCTGAGGTGGCAATGAGTTAGATACCTTTGTCGGAGAAACCGACAACCATTGATATATAGAGGAGTCCTGGAGTGGAGACCACGTTTCGGCAAATGTAGAGTGGGACGCTCCTCTGCTAAATGTAGTGACGATCTGCGCAAGGCAGCTGGCAGAAATTAATGAATACATTTTAGAAGATTTTGGTCGGAACCTCGGGTTAATGGATATAATCCCGGTGAACGTATTTGTGTAAAAATACATCGAGGTAATACCGCCAGCATTCTGAGTACACTTGGGCGGTGATACAGATGACTTTTTATTTTTTTGGATAACTTATTTCATCGTCTTTCTATATCATATTAGTTTTCTTTGTCTTAAGCGAATAAAGATTGGTTGATAAATAATATATTTCATTTCATTAATTTCAATATATTAATAATTGATAATGAAATTTAATTCAATTCAATTAAACATTTTGTTTTATACAATTAATAAATAAATAACATATAATAAGTACAGATATTACATTATTTCCACGCAGATATATGTATTTATTTATATATTATATCAATCTAGATATTGTTAATGTGGACAAACGTGCAATTTCATTGTTTTCGAAGATTTAAGTTTTTATTAAAACTCCTGTAAATATATCTTAGATATGTATTGGTTAATATGATGACAGCGCATTGTGGCGCGCTTTTTTTACAAGATGGCGTGTCTATGGATATTTTTCTTTTTAAAATGTACCAATCTAAAATCTATGATATCGATAAGTAAACTTACTTGAGGCTATTAAATTAATTACTATTTGATGACTTTTATTTTTTTTTCATAAATATAATGAGCTCCACGGCACATTTGCATTACATGTTATGTTTTGTTCATGTTTCATGTTTCCCATCGGCCTATGATAATTCATGATTACACTTTAATGTTTGATTCTGTAAACTGGTAGTTTTTTTTTTATTTTATTTTAATTTGCAATGACTATGTGAATGGCCTATACCATATTTGGTTGCAAGGAAGTTTCTTGATTTCCTCTTCTGTTCTTCGATGGAGATGTGAAAAAAACAATAATATAATATTTATACAATTATAAAAAACTAAAGTCACTTTGTAAATCCAAATAAAAGTCATCATCGTTAGCGTTTCGTCTGACAGAATAATATTAAATAAGATATATAAATAAAATAAAAAAACCTGCCCGCAACACGTCATTTACTTTTTAGTGGAACAATATCCGACATTCCACGAAACCGGATTCATTTTCCTTATAGGTCGATATGACTGGAGTTACCTTCACTCGAAGGTAATTCATATATATATTTCCCGGTTACTAAAGTATCTCGTCCAGTAAATGTTTTGTAATTTTTATTTAAAATCTCAAGTTTTTACCCCGGTTCGAAAAATCTTAGATACAAGACTGAATATAGGAATATATATATATATATATTATTACAAAGTTATTAATATGAACTGCATACATACATGTTATATTTTGTTAGGACTGGCGTAGATATTTTTTTTTGGGAATTAATTACAGTGAATTAGAGAAGTTATTTTAATTCAAGTAATATTTAACTGTAATACAATGCGAAATGAAAGATATACTATTGAAACGAAAATGATGATGATGCAAAAGCAGCGAAACGTTCAATTGTTTGGTTATAAATATTAATACATTTTCAATTTCTATATATTTAATTTTTTTTAAACAACTTAATTTTTTTTAATCTAGAACAGGCATAGACATCTAGAACAGGCTCTGAAGATGTATCGTATTTTAGGGTAAATATGTAAATAATTTTAGAGGAAGAAGGAAGTAAAGGAAGGAGAAAGAAATTGAGCCTAGCATTACACTCAACGTAAAAATTATGGTAACTCAAGGAAACGCCACCTCTCAAAACCGATATTCTAGGGGGATGCGGTACTTCCCCGTTCGAGTCGGTCCTTCCGTGCTATACGATATAAAGGTGTCTGGCGGCAGGATTAGGATTTCAATTTTAAAAACTACTTTCAAACAAAGAATATTTGAACTATAACTTGATAAAATAAATATGGTCTAATATTCCTTGTTTGAAAGAAGTACTTAATGTTGAAAATGTAATTCTGTTGAATACAATAGTGATAAATTCGTCACAGAGTCGACGAGGTCGAACTCTAAAGAACCTTAGTGTTCTAGACGCTGAGCGGTGGTCAGTTGTTGATTTGGTTGTTGCAGAAACCAGGAAAATGGCGAATATCGTAAGCATGTTACTTAACTGCGTCCCGATTAGTAGATAAGTAAAAGTGAAACGCCAGCGAACCGGTTATAGAATAGGTCTGTGTAAATACTACACGATTCGTTGTAGTGACGTGCCTTTGTTACATATCGATAAACAGCTTGCCACGCTTGAAAAGTTTCATCTGTACCATTTGCATGAATGGCGATACAGTACAGGACAGGGTATAATATATATATATATATATATATATATATATATATATATATATATATATATATATATATATATATATATATACCGTTATTTTTTAATTACCCGAGAAAATTAAGTAATATATTCAGTTATCGATATACATTTAATTTGGCGAAGAAAAAAAAAATTATTTTTATGAAATATAACCAAAAATTACACAACAAAAAATCTTGCTAATTCAAATAGACATCATTATCATTCCAATATGAACTGCACCTAAACCAATCTATTTTGGTCGCGTAATATTTACATACGGAAGAGATAACTATGAATGAAAACAGTTTGCGCAACCTGTCGACAAAAAAAGTTTTTTCGCTTTCAGCAAACTCGCGTAAGCCAAGAATGGCAACAGCGCGCTTCCCTTTTGTTTACAATGAACGGGCGGCCCTCAGTCCGTCGCGAATCGTCATCGATCGAGGGTGTGTCGCGCAAGGTCACCAGCGCACGCGACCCCCCCCCCACACCTGTGTTTACGCGAGACAGTGAAGTGTCGAGTTACATGATAGCCTACCAGTATTCTAATCGCGAATACGCTCTCATTGTCAGAGCGTACATTATGTCAGGCGAGAACGTAGCGGCTGGATTACGGTTGTACAGGGAATTGTACCCGAACGAACGCCAGCCTTCGCACGAGACCATGTTGGGAGCGTGGCAGAGGCTGTTGGACCATGGGCAGTTCCGCACACCGTCTCACGCTCAAGAGCGCTCGGGGGCTTCGTACTCACAAGAACTCTATGATGACGTCGTACAGTACTTCGAAGACCCGCGACGCAGTACTCATGAAGGAGCCCGATATTTTCAAGTAAGCCAGTACTGCATATGGAAAATTATTTCATCTGTTATGCATCCGTTTCACTATCGAAAAGTGCAGGAACTCAGTGACAGTGATAGACAGCCGCTTTGCGAGCTTGCAGTGTCGTTTTGCGAGTGGGTGTTAGCGAACCCTAACGCTAACATTATGCTTACGACTGTAGACGTGTGACATCTGTGAAGCGAGATAAGGCGCCGAGTGTTTATGAGTGAACCCAATAGTGTCGGTGATTTGAGGTGATTTGAAATCGCATTATTGCGGCTTTTGAGGATGTTCGAGCTCAAAGAAATGTGCTAATTTCTTTGAAAAACAATTTGAGGAAAAGAGCACGTATTTGTATCGTGGACAGAGTTGATTTTGAAAAAATACTACAATACGTGTAAAGTATGTTGATTATTATTTTTATTGATTATAGATTGATTGTAGGTTTAGGTATTGTGTCTTTTATTAACCTTCAAGCGGACGCGCCTAGTCGAATCGACCGCGCTTAATACATTTTCGTAAATATTATTATTATTAGTCATCATACACATTTCTAGTAGCCTGTCGCTATGTCATTGGGAGTAAAATAAAGACTATACCGTTGCTCGGGGTGCTCTCCCCACTTCACAAATTGCAATTGTTTTAGTTCCTGTGTTTAGTTTTAGTAAAGCTATGGTGATATTGAGGGCGATTAATGTGTCTATACGGAAAAGGCGAATATATTTATGAGCATTAGGCACTGAATTGACAAAAGAGTACGTCAGTTGTACGTAAGAGCAACGATAGTAGGCCTCCCAATAAAACTGAAAAGAAACATAAGGGAGCATTTGCATATGGAAGTTGATGCTGCTGATACAGAAGCAGGTAATTTCGGCACATGCAGAGGAACCTGTAAAATATGCCCAACCAAAAAAAGGCAGCAATCAAAGACGCAATGTAAGTTATATATGAAAAATATTTGTAGAAGTCATATAACATTTATTTGCAGTAAATGTTATTTGGAGGAAGAAACTGATTCTGATGAAAACTAAATAAAAGTCGATTGTTTTTTTATTCTTATTTTATAATTTTTATTGTTTGACGAGGTGTATAAACTAGTCTGAGGTGTGTAAAAGAGTTGTGTGTTCCTAATTTTTGTTTTGATCCAAAGAATGTTTGAGTTATGTTACTTTATTTAATAATTGTTTCTTTTT
This sequence comes from Baronia brevicornis, assembly GCA_031353405.1. Taxonomy (NCBI): domain Eukaryota; kingdom Metazoa; phylum Arthropoda; class Insecta; order Lepidoptera; family Papilionidae; genus Baronia; species Baronia brevicornis. The sequence continues at coordinate 121,646 of JASFAT010003821.1, forward strand.
CATAATTTTAATTACTTGTTGTGACAAATACGACTTTACAGACAGTGATAATATATCTGTGTACAAAGAAATAAATGATTATTGGATAATTAGTGCTTTATTTATCTTATTAATCCCATAGGCTTTTCGGTTACGCGCGCCCGCTTGAAGGTCAAGGTTAAGGTCGTGTATTGTATTTTTATTCGTAATCGTTCAATAAGTCGCGAGCGGCGCACGCGCTGTTGCCATACTTATGCATAGTATTGCTTCTTATGCATACTAGTAAACAAATACTACGAAGATGGCGTACAAGTATTTGATGCATTCACAGGTTTTCTTTGAAGTCCCATAAAACAATATTTTTGTAAGAACGCTATATTATTTAAATGGTACTTACTACATACATATTTTTACAAACGCGGATTTTCTCGGGTAATAATATATATATATATATATATATATATATATATATATATATATATATATATATATATATATATATATTTACGACGTTGATACCGTCAAAAAACAGGCCTATATATTTTTCAAAGACCATTCTGCAATGACTATGGTGTTGAAAATGTCTACGGGAAGTTGTGATTACTTACCATCAGGTGACTTGCAAGCTCGTTCTCCACTTTAAATAGATACAAAAACCTTAAAAATAAAGTATCATCGTCACCAACTTTATGGTTCACACACTTTATAGTTGATGATTCGGTTGTAATTTCTCTCCCTGAACAAATCGTATACTTTAATTGTAAATAAATCCATTGAATGCACAAATTACAGCATCTTTTCTTTTTTCTATTATAACTGGCGAACGTGTAACTTTTCACTTGTGAAATTGTTCTCATAAATCTGAATTATTGTCTTACTTGAAAATCAATTCTTGAAATCTTAAAATAAGTTTTGTTAAATAAATTATAACTATCTATAGTCGAAAGCCACATCACTACGAATTAATCTTCGGACTTGGCGCCTGCTATCGTGTGTTGAGTTGCGCACGCAGTGTTTGTTTACAAACTGAAACAGCAGCGTTATCACGTAACGTCATTTAAATATTTACTAATCTATTTAAAGTTTTATTTTTAGTTGTAATCAAATGCAGTTAGTTGCAGCAGTTGAACTGAAGAATGTAATTGTTCATGTTGATTGATATATTGTCTGTGGTAACAATGGATACAAAATATGCTGATGGTAAGTTTCTTTTTTAATTTATTAATGTAGGTTGTTGTGCCAAGATTGTTGGGATCTTTGTTTATTATTGAAACGTCTTTATTGCCAGTGCCTTTATGTCACCTTTATAAAATAAATAAATAAAACGTTATATATATCGTTCCACGCTAAGATTCCCTGTGTCGAATTTGCAATTATTTTTTTAACAACACTTGTATGGCCCACTGCTGAGTACAGGCCTCTCTATTTCTAGAATAAATATTTCTCTCTTTATAGAATTAATAATAGTAATTCATACATATATTTATTCCGATGCGGGAATTGAAATCGCGACCATTGACACCGCGGGCGGAGGGCCCCGCCACTGAGCTAATTGGTCGTTTTTTTTGCAATTATATATAATTTGCAATTATAAATACACATATAGTGATGCGATAATTGATCCCTTGACGTTCGTTCAGAAAGTGATCATTTTGTCACTGTGCCATTTTGGCCATCACAATGAATTTCTTCATCCTTAGGGTAAAAACATAGCGCTATTGTTGTGAAACACTATAATAAATTAAAACGCTTTAAATTCTTAGCAACATACTTGGATTTCTCGTATTGCGAAATCTCGATGTCATTATAAACATGCTAACTATATGGACAAACATCCACGACTCAGAATAAATACTTATAGGTTATACAAATATTTATGCTTTTGCTAATCTGTACTGTTCTGTGTGATCACAATGAATAACCATCCTCCAGGTCGAAACAATGCGCTGTCTCTAAGAAATACCCTAATAAATAATAATAAAAAATGGTTAAAACTCATTATTAGAACTTCCTGTATGTGTTATTATCTTATAGTGCTAGAGCCACGCTGCAGACGAATACTTTGTCAAAATTGCATAATATTTATCTGCAGCATGAATGGGCTGGCTCGCCTGGGGAAGTACCACACTTCCGCGTAGGGAAGCGTAGGAAAGTACCAGAAACGAGCGTCTGAGTGGTAGCTTAGCAACCGCACTTCGTACGGTGAGTGGCTGAGTTCCAGAGGCCCAACGGAGTGTGTTGCCCCTTCCTTTACCCCCTCCCATTCTCACTCACTTAATGACACTTTCCTTAACGGTTGGCAACGCTTCCGCACTGCCTGTGGCGCTGCGGATTTCTACGAGTGGCGTTGATTGCTTTCCATCAGAATAAATACGTCATTTAGCTCTTCAAAATGTTAAATTATCTATTCAAATGTTAAATTATATAAAACGACGCTAACCAACCACAAAACGACAGAGATACCACGATTACCAATGAGAAGGGGTAGAAGAAAATGAAGAATTAATAAATGAATTAATATTTTGCAATGTCTATATGAGTGGCCTTTACCATATTTGGTTGTAAGGAAGTTTCTTAATTTCCTCTTCCTTCGTCAGATACGTCAAGATAGAGATATGTAAAAAACAATAATATAATATTTATACAATTATAAAAAACCAATTATCAGTTTGTAAATCGAAATAAAAGTCATCGTCGTTAGCATTTCGTCTGATAGAATAATATTAAATAAGGGATATAAATAAAATAAAAAAATAATATTTGCTCCTATAGTCATTTCATATGGCACATGAAGAAATGAGGTGGCGATATTCTATGCCGAAAACAACACAGAAAAATATATATATAAAAAAGTTTAATCTACACAAAAAAAATATATATAAAAAAGTTTAATCGCACGTTATAAATTTGTAATATTCTTTGTTTTTTGAACATGTGTCAGTATTATATGAGTAAATGTACAAATTAGTACCATATAAGTACATAACGAACGTAATATTTTGGTCAATGTCCGATAAAACCAATGAAACATGTTATATCTTAAAAATAAAATCAATATCAGTAAGATAATGTAGATGTTTTAAAGAAAGTCACGCGTAATAAGTAGCGGTTAGTTAAAGGTTATCATAAAAGATTAAAAAAGAAAGAAAATTGAAGGGATATGAACTAAATGCACGTATCATATTTCTTATTTTTCATATTTTTTAAACTGACTTCAAATTCTATGGACAATTATGGTAGAATGGCCACTATTTTATCCAGACGTAATGTGATAAGTTCATTTCAAGATACTTGTTGTTAAAATATAATATTTCAATTACCACTGGCATAATTATATACACTTTTTTACTACCAACCTAGAAAAAAATGTTCGTGATTCTAACATTAACGTTTGACCTATTGTCCTATATTTTTCCTACGAAAAATTCTCACAATAATTAACCGATTGTAATTATCTGTAATTGTAGGTCATTAGTATTTATTAACTATGGCGAATGCTTCTGCAATGTCTATGGCACTGCGAATGTCTATGGGCGTCATTAATTAACGAAATATAAATTATATAAAGCAATCCCATAAAAAAATAGAAAAATAATTTTTATGTGATTGGGCTTGTCAAAGTAAATTTTTGTGGTTTTTTGTGTTTTTTTTGATACTGAAATGTGAGATTTAAGGAGCCTAAATGGATCTGTGATGAAGTTACCGTTAAGTCGCCAATAATAAAGCAAAAGAGCTATTCCCCCCCCCCCCCCTAACGCTGAAATCCAGGCAATTAGGATCAGCCTCAATAGGTCTGATACCTCAACTCACTTAGCGGGTTTCATTCCTTCTAAAAGTTTTCAAATTTTTATTCGTTATCATGAATATTTTTTTAAAATTTTGGGCCCTAATTATTTTAATAATTGTAGAGCCATATCAGTATGAAAAGGCCAGCTCGATCTTCATAGAATATCGACTTTAAATGAACGCATTTTACTATTAGCGCGTTTCGTACGGTGAATACTGTCGCACAATTCTTTCTCCTCCTTTTACTTCTTCCCTTCTCATTAAAATCCTTGCATGCAATCAGGTGCAATGCATCTGCAATGCTTTTATATTTCGGATGTACAGGCATTGCTCTTTGCTGACTATTAAGTGACTCGTTAGGCATACTAGCAAGCCGACCCGTACGAAAAAATACCCCATACACGCAGAAAAGCTTTGCTTTCTGCATTAAGATATGTTTATAGAATATCATACCTTTAATTTTTAATCTGCGGGGTAAAATCTTTGTATAATAAACAATTGGTAGACAATATAATTTACAAAATATAAACTTTATCAACTTTGCCGTGCCTCCTATACATTCTAAGTATACCGTATATTATGCCAATTTTAACCCCTTCGGACCTCGTGTGCAGGGGGTAAATGCATTAATGTTTAAAGCCTTATAATATTTTTAATACATATACTCAATTTTGAGTTAAGCTCGCCCTTGTACATCTTCTTTCTTTTCAATTCTCGTATTTCCTGTTTTGTCTACAATAAACTATTATTAAATTAAATTATTAAATTTATTTTACTTAATACCTAACAAATAACTTGAAATTCTAAAGCCTATCCCGTTTCTCGTGTTACATCTTGGACTTCTGCAGTCGACTTAAAAGACATGAAACACGCGTTTATTTCATTTCACTGTACTTCATACGGCTGAATCGACTATATTGTACAATACTCCACCGGAATCAAACAAAAATAACTGATAATAAAATATTATTTTTATCTTTTTAGCGCAAACCGATGGCGAAGAGCAACATGTAAGTGGACTACATGAAATGTATACGGATTTTGATGGCTGGTTAATAAAATTTAACAAATGTACTCAGAGCAGGTAAATTATCTATGATTTATGGCAAAAATATAATTTATGAGAATACCCTTTCTAGAAATTTTACTATAATGACAAAAACACATTTATTTTCGCTTCGAAATAAAAATGAAGGAGACCGATTGACTCAGTGGCGGGTCCTCCGCCCGCGGGTTCGATTCCCGCATCGTAATAAAAATATATATATATGGATTTATAAATGTTTATTCCGAGTCTGGTAAACTTTCCCTTCTTATCTATGCTTTCCCTTCCTCTCCGCCAACCCACATTCTGCCGCAATGGATGCTTAGCTAGGGGCGAGCCTAGTCGCAAGCGTGCCGACCGTCCCGGGATCGGGCTCCCCCAGGTACTATGGTGCCTTACCTCAGCATGCAGGGCTCTGCTGGGGCTGACCTCCATCCTCCCTTGCGGATCATGGGATTCACTAAGACGAATTTAATATACCTAATTTGTTGAAAATGACGGCGACGTGGTTCGCGTGGAAAAGCGACTAATGGAGAGCCGTTTTGCTGCGATGAAATGGTAGCAGATGGAGCTCTGTGGTCTCTGCCAACCCCTGCGGGGGATAGGCGTGAATAAATAAATAAAATAAAAATGAATGTAACGTCCAAATGTTTTACCTGTTTCAGTTTCTTAGATTAAACAGATAATTGTCTACATGTTTTGGCAAAATTAATAGCCAATATACATATATGTGGTATTTATTCCGAACCTCGGTGTCCCACCATTCAGCTATGGACAAACATAATAGATTAAAGTCCATTGCTTTAGAAATAGGAAGACCTGCTGCCCACTAGCGGGGATAATACGAACTTTAAAGAAATAAGTCTGAATTCTTTTCTCGGATTCAGTAATCACGATACATACATGTGCATAAGGCATTCAACTTATATATAATATAAAGAGATAAGCAGTTAGGAAAGTTTATACTTTTTTATTTATGTATGGGTAATTTTTATTATTATAATATGTTTTGTTTAAAAAATTTAAATAATACGAGGTTTTTTACATCAATATCAATATCAGCCCGCGGCAGTCCACTGCTGGACATAGGCCTCACCCAAGGCGCGCCACCTAGCTCGATCTTCGGCTAAGGTTTTTTACATACTAACAGATAAATGGTTGTTTTGGATATGACTTTGCTTCATGAAATAGTGTACTTATTAATGGAGTCAGGCGTTACTTTGCGGAAATCCATTACTATATGGACAGTCAAAAGTTTTACTTAGCTAAGATCTGCGACAAGCAAAACAATAACAGAAAATTAATAATGTGTGTTCTTCCGTTGGGTTTAGTGAATTTATTTGGAACTTAAACCAAAAACTTACCGAAAATCGGCCATCAACTCTCCACCCACCAACCACTATACACAACGCCAAACACACACTATCACTTTTCCATCTTGCACACGACACGTGTTTCGCCCCAACACGAGGCATCTTCAGGTATAGTAGACTCTACGGAAGACAACCGAAACGTGACTTTTGAAGATGGAAAAGTGATAGTGTGTGTTTCGCGTTGTGTATAGTGGTTGGTGGGTGGAGAGTTGATGGCCGATTTTCGGTAAGTTTTTGGTTTAAGTTCCAAATAAATTCACTAAACCCAACGGAAGAACACACATTATTAATTTTCTGTTATTGTTTTGCTTGTCGCGGATCTTAGCTAAGTAAAACTTTTGACTGTCCAAATAGTGTACTGTTTAATTATTTATAGTTTTTAAGTTTATATATATATTTTATTTAACATTTTTGTTAGTACTATACTTTAATGCCTACTTATTAAATATCATTATTTCAGACAACATACAAAAAGTACAATCTACAAATGCATATAAAAAAGCAGAAGTGAATTTTTGTTATTTTAACTTTTTTTATTTTTTGTTAACATATTCTGATTTCATAAATTCCATTTTTATTTTTGTTGCAGATTCTCACGTTTCGCAAATGAAACTAAAACATCTATAAATGCATTCGGACTTCAAATAGATGGAAAAGAATATGAAACTAAAACTAAAAAACATATTGAGACTTGTTTATGCATTAATGATAATTTAGTTCATGGTATATTGATAAAAAGTAATAGAATAAATAGGTACAAAATAAATAACGAAAATTGTCATTTTTTAAGTTTTGAAAAAAGTAATGAACAATTTGTGAATTACGATTATATTATATTTAATACTGTAAATAGTGTTAATAAAAATTTAAATGAATATATTCGTTCAAAATTGTGACCGTTATTGTCTTTTTTCTAAGTGAATATACTTTATATTTGAAATTACCTGCACGTAGAGATGTGTTATATCTCTGCGTAGTAGGTGTATGAAGTTTCTTATCACTAATGTCCTCCGAAATTAGTGAATCTCCTACCAGCTGTAAAGTTCTACCATTAGACTACCTGCCGTACAAATAACTTCTGTCCCTATCACTTGGATGGTTGGCAGTGCACCATCTAACCACGCAACTGTGGAACTATCTGTAATTTGTGGTGATATCACACAAGTAAGATATTCGTACTACCGAGGCTTTCCCACTATTAATCAATAGTCTACTAATAAATAATCATTTGGCATTTATTTAAAATAACATGTAGCGGAACATACTCTGCGGCTAGAGCGTGCGAGCGTGATGGCTGGCAACACTTTCTCGCTTCAGAACCTGCTCCGGAGCAACATCTTGTTTTGTAGACTAATTATGTTTATATCATATTTAAGTCTGCAAGACCTACCAATATCATTTACATACCTTGTAAAGAAATACAGAATACGTTAACGATCGAGTGTTGGTGTTTCATTGAATACGTCAATGACGCGGCACCCTGATATTGGTGAACCCGAGGAACACATATTGCTTTATATGTTACTAATGGTAACATATTAATTAAGTAAACATTCATACATTAAATTGAAAACCCTTTGATTCAGAACTTTTCCCCCATTTAGCATTAAGTTATATTGTTTAATTCCGATGGCGTACTTTAGAAGATAAATCGGTTAAGGCGGATAAATGGATAAAAATGAAAAACAAAAGTCCTTAAAAGGTTTTGGTAAAATGCCCACCATTTTAACAAAGATGTCAAGCTACATTTATTGTTATTATCTTACTTGAAACTGGCATAATATTTATACCCAATTGTCATTAAGGGAGGAGAAACTTGCTTTTGTGATTATTTTGATTTTATTGTTTATATATATTGGGTTTAAAAACAACTCAAGGACTACATAACCTATAAGTAAATTATATCATAAGTCTATAAAGATAAGTCTTAATCTGCTAGTTACATCAATGTTTTAAAATTTAACATAAGAAATCATCATTGTTTTACGTAGTTGTTTGCTTCTACTTTTATAAAAAATATGTAAATTAAGTTGCACGAAATCATCGTTCAAAGTGCAAAGTAATGTTTCTTCAAATAATTATCTTTGTGATAAAATTAAAATTTTAAGTTTTGATATATTTATAAGAACACTTTAATAGTTATCTTGTATACATTTACAATGAAGAAGTTAAAAGAGTGGTTTCTACAAGTCCCATGGGGAAAAATTGCTTGTAAGTACTTTAGTTCTTATTGTACTGCCAAATTTTTAATAAGCATTAATAATTTGCGAATCACTGAAATAAAAGATTGTCTGGATGGAATATCTGAGAGGTTAGATATAATAAAAATTTAAGTTGGTTAAGATATTACGAATTATACTCAACTTATAGATTATAGTGAAAGATGCTTGTTAATATATTTATCTTATTCTGAAGTAATGTAGTCTGAACCTTCATTGGATTTTTATTTATTTATTTGAATCACTATATATATACATAATAGGCTTCAAATCTAAATCTAGTTATGCATATAAGTGCCTTGCACATTGAGGTGATAGTCTGTAGTTAGTCTTAGCCACAAGCTACTGTATCGAACAGTTTACAGTCCGCTAAATTGCTCAGTAGAAAAATAAGTTATTAATTATAAATAAAATAAAATAAATGTAAGTAAAGAACATTTTGTTAGTTCCTGCCTTAAATACTCAATTCTAGTATTAAAAATATCACAGTGACACACACTAAATCATCACTTTAGGAACCTGTTTTTTGAAATAATGGATTAAGAAGTAACTTATATTGATCTTTTTACAGTGTTATCATGGGGTGACCCTACTGGACAACCCATACTTCTAGTCCATGGTCGAAGGGATAGTGCTGCCACATTTATACCACTGTTGGAACATTTACCAGACATATACCACTATGTCGCTATGGATATACCTGGAAATGGTCTCTCAGATCCATTGCCAGTAGGTATGAATTGAATGAAATGCATTTGAGAGTTTTTTTCACAGCTCATATGTCTTATTGCTTGTTATGGATCTCCAAATTTGGGGAGTATAGGACATTAAAATACCAAGCTTGTCTGAGGTTTATTACCCAGCCATAAATATGTGTAGGCCAATGCAGTAATTAAAGCTGCAACTATTTACTCGCAGTTGGTTGTTTTGCAACTGAGCAAATTAAGTTGTGACATGGAACTTTATAAACAGTTTTATTAAAAAGAAAAGTTATAAGAAAAGTTTCATCCCCTCCATCTGAATGAATGATGATCCAGTATGATGCATTATCCTCGAAACTTAACTCCAAGCACCACCACTCTTTGGAACCAAACCTTGAGCTGTATTTCTAAACCAATATGACATTGGAACCTTAAAAAACAACCTACTCATATCCCAAAAGCCGGCAACGCATTTGTGATGCCTATGGCATTGCAGATGTCTGTGAGTGGCATTGATTGCTTTTCATCATGTGGCACGCTTGCTTGTTTGCCTGTGCTTGGCAGTGGTTCCCAGTATAGGTTAGGACTTAATTGCCTCCGTGGTAAGTTATACAAGAACATCATGTAAATGGACTGAAGCAGACAACCTGAGCAATAAAAACCAATTTTTGAACCCCATTCCATCAAGTATGGAATTTGTACAGGGGTCAAAATGATAATTATCATGATTAATATGAATTGATAATTATCTTTGTATCTTAGTATCGAAACGTGCATACAAATTCCCGTCAATAGACACTTAGAGGTCCACAATGGTCTTTGCCGGGGGGGTTCTAAAATCATGACATTTATGTGACATAATTTATGGATGACCCCTAAGGTACATAAACTATACATCAAAATTAATTTAAATCTGTTTGTTATGATTCCACTGATACTTATGTATTCATTTCATTGTTTTCTTAAGTAACTCTAAGTTTTTAATATATACAAATGTAAATTTCCACTACTCCCGCTAGGAGGCCCGTGAGGATTGAGACTGTACGTGATGTACGTGTATTTAACATATACGTGATTTTGCTATTAAATTATGAGCAATAAACTTAATATCGTTTTTTTTTAACAGTCCATATATGTCTCATTGCTGAGCACGGGCCTCTCCATTTCTGGAGGAATGGACACCTTAGCTCACACCGCATGTCCAATGCGGGTTGGCGGCATTACCAGACTCAGAATAAATATTTGTAATCCATACATATATTTATTCCGATGCGGGGATCGAACCCGCGACCATTGACTCCGCGGGCGGAGGGCCCCACCATTCAGCCATTTGATCGTCAATTTCTTGTAGTCTATGTTTATATAGAGAGGGATTAAAATGTGCTATTACAATCATTCACGTAAACTTCATCATTCGAACAGAAATCACGTATATTTCCCGTAAATCGTAGATTTTTTCTTAAATTAATTTTCAATGTATAGTGAAAAATTATTCTCATATTTTGAAGTATTTACTGTTTTCATACTCCGAGGCTCCTGAAGGTGGACAGCTAAGATTTACTGTTTTGATTTCCGCACATTAATTTAATTCACTAGATGGTAAATTTATTCTATTTTTGTTCCTAACTTTTGTATTAACAAAAAATAAAAGATAAGCTTGATTATACAATAAATATGTACGTGTATAAATAATTCTTTTAACGTAAATTACCCATGGATTGCTCGTTTTACATCAGTTTTATAATCATCGGATAATTATCTTGATAAGTATCAAAAGTCATAATTAACTTGATAATTTAATTACCTGGGATTACGACAACACAACAATTTTAATTTGAATTGAGAGATATTAGAGCTATTGTGAAATAGTTTTGAAATAGATGGCCGCGCTAATTAAGTCAACACGTGCAAGGGTTTAGGGCAGATTCACATGACAAGCGCTTAACTTTTTTTATAGTGTTTACATGGTGCTCGTTTGTCAGACGTTCAACGCGCGTTGCGTTAGGCTCTTATCTGAATAAATGCTACTTGTCATGTCCCATACCGCAGGACGTTTTTCAATTTCATCTATAAATGATTCGGTATTAAAAAGCCATTTTCCATTTCGGAAGATTTCTGGATGAACTGAGCAAAACTTAAAATTATTACGTCAATCCGCGTCAAAAGCGCGCGCTCAACTGAACGATTACATAGAAAACAAATAAACTCAAAGCGCGCGTTGACGCCTGCTGACAACAATCGAGCACTAGCGCAGCGTTCAACGCGCGCTTTGAATGTTAAAACGCGCGTTAGCATGTGTACGGTCTGAATAAAATGTATGTACAGTAATACCCCGGACTTACGCGATAGGTGGGACCGAGCGCTGTACGTGTAAGTCGAAGTCGCGTAAGTCGGGGTACAATTATGCATGTAAAGACATACAAATATATATCATAATAAAAAATCGTGTAACTCCGAATTCGCGTATGTTGAGGTAGTGTAAGTCGGAGTATTACTGTAGTTGTAAACGCGCGTCAAGCGCTTGTCATGTGAACCACCTGCCTTAGTGTTTATATTTTTGTTATGTCGCGGTGAAATGTATGTGAATTTGTCTTTGGACCGATCTTCGGTACGTTGAGGAAATCCATCTAGTGCGTGGCGTTTTTCTACTATCCTGTGGAAACAGCTGCCTACTACCGCTGGAGGTGGCTATATATAAATTATTATATATATATTATATAACTACCTTCTATAATTATAATTATATAACTATATATCTTCTATAATTATATAACTACCTTCAGCGATGTTTCCGAATCGATACGACATCGGAACCTTAAAAAAGGCTGGCAACGTTTCTGCAATGCCAATGGCACTGCAGATGTCTATGGGTGGCGTTGATTGCTTTCCACCAGGCGACACGCTTGCTCGTTTGCCATCCTATCCCATAAATAAGTGGGTTTGGTTTAAGGTGCATTCTTCCATAATTAGAAATATCTGTGCCTAACTGTAGGACAGAATATATAGACTAGGTTTTATTTTTAGGTGACTAAAATTTCTATGGGCATTTTTTCCAGGTGTCGCTTTGTCGAGGTTCTTTCCAGTAGTTGTTATTGACATGGTCGTGAATCACTTGAACTGGAGAGATTTTATTTACGTGGCACATTCCATGGGGACGGAAATAGGTATTATAGTGCATTAATATTTTCCTTCTTTTCGTCCTTGTACATATGTACAAAAGAACACACTGTTTCATTGATCAGTACACTGTACTGATTATATATACAGTGTGTTCTTTTTCTTGTATAAAAACAATATAAGTTAAAAGTTCAAGATAAAAGAAACATTTGTTCTGCAACATTTGATTTACAAAAACTTTTTAATTAAGATTTTTTTATCGTGTGATCCTTATATGTAATATGGTACTGATCACTTATATAGAGTGTTCTTTTTCTAGTATAAAATAAATACTGAATATAGGGGTCAAGCTCAAAGTCGCTCAGAGGGCTATGCTCGGAGTTTCTCTGATGGATAGAATTCGAAATGAAGAAATTCGCCGGAGAACCAGAGTTACCGACATAGCTCATCAAGTTAGCAGACTGAAGTGGCAATGGGCTGGACACGTTTGTCGGAGAACCGACAATCGTTGGAGTAGACGAATGCTGGGGTAGAGACCGCGACTCTGCCATCGTAGTGTGGGACGCCCTCTTTCTAGATGGAGCGACGATCTGCGCAAGGCGGCTGGCAGAGATTAGACGCGTGTAGCCAAAAATCGGGCTAGGTGACGCGCCTTGAGTGAGGCCTATGTCTCTATTGATAGTGTGGTGGCCAGACATTTAAAAAATCTGTGTGTTTGAATATAGTTTTTTTTTAATTTCAATTTATTATATAATAATTTTCAGGTCTGTTTTACAACTCAATTTATCCTGAACGTATAAAAAAGTTTGTACTCCTGGATCCCGGTCCAGCGCTGCAGAGACTGGTTTATAGCGATTTCGCAACGTTCTACAAGGCACACTATGAAGCTTACTACAGTAATTATGACAGGTAAATATTATTAAAAAAAAACTATGGGATAGGGAGACAAACGACAAGTGTATCATCTCGATATAACCAAAGAATTCTACGTCAAGTTGAAAATCGTAAGCTTCTAAAGAAAGATGTCCCATTCTCCCTTGCGGCTCGTGGGATTCACTATGACGAATAATTAATAAACCTAATTCATTAAAAAATAACGGATCCTGATTCCCACGAGGGCGAGAAGCGACGAACGGAGAGCCGTTTCGCTACAATGAAGGATGGCTGAGTGTGGTGGAAGCAAGAAGGGTGTGTCAGGATCGTAGGGGATGGAGATCTGTGGTCTCTGCCTAACCTTACTGGGAGATAGGCGTGACTATATGTATATGTATGCATGTATGTATTAAAGTCATTTGAATGAAATTAACAGGTTGAGTAGTCCAATTATAATAATATATTGTTAGTAAAAACTGCACAATTTTATTATATATAGCAAGTCTACTTGCTCGTTTGCCCTCCTATACTATATAAAAAAAATTTAAAACGAAGACGTTGTGTATATGGGATATATACTAGGTATATCAGGTCTTATTTCCTTTGTTCACAGGGTGAACACACACAGACCGATCTACAGTAAGGAGTCTGCACTAAGAGCCGTGATGAAAGCCAGGGGATTGACTTGGGATCAGGCGGAGATCGTGCTGTCCCGCAATTTAAAACGTATCGGCGACGATCAATATATGTATGTATCATAAACAGCCTGCGGCAGTCCATTGCTGGACATAGGCCCTGTCCATGAAGCGCCATCTAGCCCGATCTTCGGCTTCACGCATCCGGTTTCTTCCAGCCGCCCTGCGCAGATCGTCGCACCATCTATCCGGGGGGCGTCCAACACTACGTTTACCGTGACGCGGTCTCCACTCCAGCACTCGTCTGCTCCGACGATTTTTGGATCTCCGACAAACGTGACCAGCCCATTGCCCCTTCAGTTTGCTAATTAGAGAGGCTATGTCGGTGACTTTAGTTCTCTGGCGGATTTGTTCATTATATATGTCTATATGTATGTATGGTACAATTTATCTCTTAATTCAACTTTTTTAATTGCAGTTATGGAAGTAGGCCTCCCTGCGCTGCTGGGAATAAGTTGTTCGGCTGTGGAACCAGCTACCTTTGGCGGTCCGAACCGATACGACATTGGCACCTTCAAAAAACAAGCCTATACACATATCGAAAAGGCCGGCAAGGCTTCCGCGACTCCTGCAGTGTCGCGATTGTCTATGGGCGGCGTTGATTGCTTTCCATCAGGTGACACGCCTGCTCGTTTGCCTTCCTATCCTATATAAAAAAGTCAAAACATTACGTAATTAATTATAAATTATATCAATATTTCAGCTTGTCTTGGGACCACAGGCAGAAATTGTTAGCGCCCATGTTCAACTCACCCAAATATTACTTCAAGTTGTTTTCCAAGAACACACCACCCTCCCTCCTTATATGCGCCACAAATTCGACTGGAGGCTACGAAGGTGGAAGGAAAGCTATCGCGAAGCTAATATCAGACCTGGAGGCAAACGTGGAGAATTTTAATGTATTGAGGGTAGAAGGTGGACATGATGTACATATCACCAATCCAGAGAGGGTGTGTGGTGATATTAAGCGATTTTTAAAAAAAGATTTTAAAAAGAAATCGAAGCTTTAGTATCTAAAATACAAAGCAAATAACATTACAAAATACATTTAATAGTGGTAGAGCCACGTTACAGACGAATACTTTATCAAGAATGGCATAATATTTGTCTGTAGCATGAATGGGCCGGCTCGCCCGGGGAAGTACCACATTCCCGCAGAAGACCGGCGTAGTAGTAGTTTAGCTACCGCACTTCGTACAGTGAGTGGCTCCCATTCTCCCTCGTTGGTTCGTTGGTTGCTTTCCATCAGGTGACACGCCTGCTCGTTTGCCTTCCTATCCCATAAAAAAAATTTAAACTTCCTAAAAATTTCTGCGCCATCTATTGTAAAATTGTTTTACTAATTCATAAATTGTAGTGAGCGTGTGTGAACAACAAATTGCATAAATGGTATCCTCAATATTATTGCTAAATAGGCGCATATTGTCGTCGAGATGTCTTGAGGGTAGAACAAATAGCAAAAATGGTACCCTCAATTTTATGCTAAAAAGGGGCATATTGCCGTCGAGATGAGACACTGCTCTACCATCTAACACCAGCAACGTGAACCATTTCGGCGACATTTTGACTGTGGTACGGGTTTGTTCAATCCAACGTATCAAGTACCCTCAATACTTTAAAAAAAATGTTTGCAGACTAAACGACATTGTATGTGATAATTTCTACTTAAAAATATATATGTTAATGTTATGTTTGATAAAATATAAAATATTTGCTATATTTTATTTTTCTAAAATGTTACCCACGTTTTTTTTAATATAAAACATACAACTCATTGTCGTTTCTATTTTTTCTATCTACATATCCTTTTTCCCATACCACAATGAAGAATAAAGGGTATAATGTGTGTGATGGACTTAAATAAATATAAAAAATAACACCAGATAAAAATGATAAACTCGTCATTTTATTTATGTTGTGTCTACATCGTTTGTCGAAAAAAATACGTGCAAATTATTATATATTTCTATCCATTGATACGTATTTCAAAGCTATCGAATGGTATTTCATAAGCGTCATTTCGTATTTCATTAACGTCATTTCGTATTTCATAAGCGTCATTTCGTATTTCAAAAGCGTCATTTAGTATTTCATTAGCGTCATTTCGTATTTCATAAGCGTTATTTCTTATTTCATAAGCGTGATTTCGTATTTCATAAGCGTCATTCCGTATTTCATTAGCGTCATATCGTAATTCGTCAGAGTTTAGCTTTAGTTCCTTCCACCATAAAATTAGAAATGACTTCGGCTATACTTTCAGGGTCATTTAAGTTGACATCATGATTGCCTTTGACGATCTTGTATTTATAATTTCTATTCGGCCAAACCGCTTCGTCCATTATGAACGGCACGTCTTCGTACACGCCGGTGTCTATAACATCTTTAGCCAGTATGCACAAGATTGGAGTTTTAGATGCGGTATAAATTTTTTGTAAGAATTCGCTCGGGAACGGCATCAGAACTATATCTTTCATCCTCTGGTCGAAAGTGAACCTGAAGAGACGAAATTTCATTATAATAATATAAATAATAATTCTTTATTTGTATAATGTAAGGTATAAAATAAAAAAGAGACGTATAAAAGCTCCATCACATTGCCACTTATGGCGTACAAATTTCCTTAATTACATATAATATATAAAAGTCCAAATACATGACTATTATATTAACATTATAATTGATTTATCTATAACATAAATTTGATCGATATCGATCGATCGAGTGATTAATTATTTTTAATTAAAATTAATTTTTTATTACGGTTTTATTTATGTCGTACCCGCTTCGGCTGCCCTTGACCTCTTCTGGAAAATTTTTATCAATTTGTTTCGATGATCTTAGCGAAGCAATTCGTGACTGATTGATACTTATGTTGTATATAGACAGTCAAAAGTTTTACTTAGCTAAGATCCGCGACAAGCAAAACAATAACAGAAAATTAATAATGTGTGTTTTTCCATCAACTCTCCACCCACCAACCACTATACACAACGCCAAACACACACTATCACTCTTCCATCTTGTACACGACACGTGTTTCGCCCCAACACGAGGCATCCTCAGGTATAGTAGACTCTACGGAAGACAACCGAAAAGTGAAAGTAACGCCTGACTCCATTAATAAACTTATGTTATAAGAAAACGTGCTCCGGTGATTATTTACCATCAGGTGAAGATTTGCTATTATGGCTACCTCTTCCATAAGAAAAAATCACTTTAGGTAGAGAAGTTGGATAGTTAGCTTCCCGCTGAAGGTAACCTTTCTGAAGTTACGACTTTCGGAGTCAATGGTCGCAGGTTCGTACTCGGATTGGGATGTATATATCTTAAATCCGTAATCACCGATTTGAATTCATGAAGTATGTTTGATTCATGTTCAATCCTACAGTAATGGTGATGTTCGGACCCAGTACTAGGAATTATATAGGCTGTAAAAAAAATAATTGGTAAATCCGCTTCTAACCTGTATAATCCATCACCAACTGGCTCGTGTATACCCTCCAGTTGGTGTTTCACGGCTTCATCTGTAAGGCCTTGGTTGGTTTTTACCAGTTCACGTATCTGAAAGTGATTATTACATTTATACACAAGAAGGTACAAGTGGCCACATTTACATATTGATGTACTATGAGTGAATTCTCATATGAAATCTCATTTTTTTAAGAGTATGTGTACCATTTTGTATAAAAGGTTTGCGTTTTTTATACGACGATCAATTGGCTCAGTGGCGGGGCCCTCCGCCTGCGGAGTGAATGGTCGCGGGTTCGATTCCCGCATCGGAATAAATATATGTATCAATTTATAAATATATGGACAGTCAAAAGTTTTACTTAGCTAAGATCCGTGACAAGCAAAACAATAACAGAAAATTAACAATGTGTGTTTTTCCGTTGGGTTAAGTGGATTTACTTGGAACTTAAACCAAAAACTTACTGAAGAATCTATGATGGCCGATTTTCGGTAAGTCTTTGGTTCTGTTATTGTTTTGCTTGTCGCGGATCTTAGCTAAGTAAAACTTTTGACTGTCCATATAGTGATGGATTTCCGCAAAGTAACGCCTGGCTCCATTAATAATTTATAAATATTTATTCCGAGTCTGGTAACCTCCCCAATCCGCATTTCCTTTCCTGCCCTTTCCTTTCTTCTCTATCCTTTCCCTTCCTCTCCGCCAATCCACGGTCTGCCGTGCCAATGCGTGGATGCGTGGCTAGGTGTCGAGCCTAGTCGCAAGCGTGCCGACCGTCCCGGGATCGGGCTCCCCGGGGACTATGGTGCCTTGCCTCAGCATGCAGGGCTCTGCTGGGGCTGACCTCCATCCTCCCTTGCGGCTCGTGGGATTCACTAAGACGAATTTAATATACCTAATTTGTCGAAAAATGATGGCGACGTGGTTCGCCACCCGTCACGTCCTGATTCTCACGAGGGCGAAAAGCGACCAATGACGAGCCGTTACGCTGCGATGAATGGTAGCAGATGGAGCTCTGTGGTCTCTGCCAACCCCTGCGGGGAATGGGTCTGAATATATATAAAAAAAAATATATTAGATATAAAAAAACAATTAGGGACGCGTCTATGAGTTTGTGTGTTATGTCACAGAAACGTAGAATATTGACCTATTATGAACCTATTATATAAATAACATAACAAAAAATAAATAAACCTTGTAATAGGTATATTTGGGCGCTGTGTCTGATCCCGCATTGTATTTCCAATACCTGTCTTCATTGTAGTAACTGCTGTAGAAGTGGTGATACCAGTCGCGCATATTCATCCTGCCCTCTGTGTGGTAAGCGGGGAAGGGATCTATTTCGACCAGGCGAGATATCATTCCTGGGTACGCGATGTCGAAGTATCTACCTGGAAAAGAAAGAAATAAAGAAATGTTTTATTTGTAAAAACATAATGCAGTACGAACAAGTCATCGACAATTTCAATATGATTCGAGGATTCGGATGTAATGTCTCTCAAACATATTGCATATATATAATACTAGCTTACCCGGCAAGAAATCATAATTATTAAAAAAACCAAAATTCAAAATCAAAGAAATGCAAAAAAACTGCACTTTTGAATTAAGTTTTGATTTCTGAACGACTTTTATTTAAATTTAATTGATTTCTGAACGACGGGACGAACATCAAATATTTGACACGTAATTTGTAAGGGAAAACGAAATTGTTGCTTTTACTATATTCCTAATATTTTTATCATATTTACCCACCTTTTAAACCTTCCTTGGACTTCCAAAAATAAATCAAAACCAAAATTAGCTAAATCAGTCTAGCCGTTCTTGAGTTTTAGCGAGACTAACGAACAGCAATCAGATTTATATATATATATATATATATATATATATATATATATATATATATATATATATATATATATATATATATATATATATATATATATATATATATATATATATATATATATATATATATATATATATATATATATATACATATGACTCCAAAACAAATATTTGTTTAAACAAATTGTAATAGTTTTTAACGTGGTTAGTACCCGAAACCCTTCGCTAAGAAGTCAGATACTAATCACTGAGCTACACAGTGGTCATACACAATATACAAATTTCAAATTTTTAGTATAATACATATTTATTATATTTTTTGGTATATTTTCCTATAATAAAACTTTAAAGTGATACATAAATTACATCCATTTAATTCCATACATAAATTACGTCACACATTAAAGGGACAGGAGGTCCATAATGTCTGATAGCTAGTAACAAGAGAGGGACGAATAATAAGTTATTTTTTCTATTTTTTTTTCTTAAAGAAGACTAGCAATACTTTTAATAGTACTAGAATTATTGTTATCCATTCCAATTAATCCTTCTTTGCATGATTTCTTCTTTATTGGTGAAATAAATCAAGGTGATATAATTCATGTTCAAAATTAGAGGGAAAATGGTTAAAAAATCTTAGTATATATTTATAGTATAAATATATTTATAGTAATATATAAATAAATATAAAAAAATATATAAATAAATATATTTATAGTATAAATTTAGCAAAACACAATATGATGGCAATTTCCATCATCATGCAAAGTTAGATCATTAGCTTAGTACTAAATAGAATTAAAAGAGGATATCATTGGACATTGTTTATTCTTTATGATATTAATTATCATAAAGGCTAAAAAATATCTAAAACAACAAAACAATTATTTTTTTTACTACAAGAAATTGTAAAATATAATAAAGCAAAATCATTCGTTTATTGCAACTACAACAAACAGAGGAATGACAACTTCAAGCTCGTTTTACTGATAGTGACACTTGCTTATTTTTGACAGCTATGTTTTTTTATGCAATGGCCATTAAAAAGGTATCCAGACACGATCAACTTAAAGTGAACTTGTTCTTTTATATAATTTTTGGGCATTCAATGTTATGATGGAAATTTCATCATTATGCAAAGAAGGGTTAAGTTAATAATGCTTGTACTAGGATATAGTTCACATCGATAGTCCAGTGGAAGATACGAACTTACAGCGTTCAGATCGTAAGGCCATGGCTTACCGACTGAGCTATTGCTGCTTAGGCTTTTGTGACACACATGTATAAATTTCAAGTACTTAAACTCTAAACTTTTATTTCACATGCAATACGCGACATAGATGAAGCAAGGGATCCAAAGTCTTGAAATTCATGTGAAGCAATTTATGGATAGTCCTTAAAACTATACAGAGAAGAGTTGTACGAACACTTACCTATAGCAGACCCTATAGAGTGGCCGATGAAAATAAATTCTTTCCATTTGTAATGTTCAGCGAATGTTAGCACGGTTGGCACCAAGTCCATTACAGTGAATCGAATGCCAAGCGGCAGGGGGTCGGACAATCCGTTTCCAGGTAGACCCATTGACACATAGAAAAAGTTATCCGGGAGGGTGTGGACCAGTGGTCTGAACGTGGTGGACGGCTCCATTCTACCCGGACAGAGGAGCACTGGCGGCCCGGCTGGATCACCCCATGTATAAGCTGAAAATATAGTATGTGAAAAATATAGGCTATTGGAGAATAGCCGAACTGGGAAATACGAAAGTAATGATTTTGGAAGATTTTTAAAGTCTGAGTTGGAGTTATATGTATATATTAAAAAATATATATAGACTCAGTAAATATATCATTAGTTGCCTGTTCATTTGTATACATATAACAATATACCTCATGAATTAAAACAATTGAACACAACATTATTTATAAATGGCTAAAAGCTGCCAATATTTATAATATTAAGGACTTCTTCACTTAAAGGATCGATCAAATGTATGTATTATAATAGATAAACAAAAGACAAGAAATGAAAATATATTAGTTTAGTTATGGTTTTAGATCTGTAATAATTGTTTTAGTTATTTTTGATAGTATTAATAATTAAAGAAATTTGTACGCCGTAAGTGGCAATGTGATGGAGCTTTTATACGTCTTTTTTCATCTTGTTACACCTCACATTATGCAAATAAAGGATTATTATTTTTATTATTATTAAACCGATTTATTTTTAAATCTTTAATATCAATTATTAATGAAGTCACGCGGAAATCCATCACTATGTGGACAGTCAAAAGTTTTACTTAGCTAAGATCCGCGACAAGCAAAACAATCAAAGAAAATTATAATAATAATGTGTGTTTTTCTGCTGGATGAAGTGGATTTACCGAACTTACCGAAAATCGGCCATCAATTCTCCACCCACCAACCACTATACACAACACCAAACACACACTCCCACTTTTCCACCTTGTAAACGACACGTGTTTCGCCCCAACACGAGGCATCTTTAGGTATAGTAAACTCTACGGAAGACAACCGAAAAGTTGTCTTTTCGGTTGTCTTCCGTAGAGTGTACTTTTTGGTAAGTTTTTGGTTTAAGTTCCAAATAAATCCACTTCATTCAGCAGAAAAACACACATTATTAATTTTCTGTTATTGTTTTTTGACCAAACGACCGATTGGCTCAGTGGCGGGGCCCTCCGCCCGCGGAGTCAATGGTCACGGGTTCGATTCCCGCATCGGAATAAATATTTATATGGATTTATAAATGTTTATTCCGAGTCTGGTAACCCCCCCCCAATCCGCATTTCCTTTCCTGCCTCTTCCTTTCTTCTCTATCCTTTCCCTTCCTCTCCGCCAATCCACGGTCTGCCGTGCCAATGGATGCGTGGCTAGGGGCGAGCCTAGTCGCAAGCGTGCCGATCGTCCCGGGGTCGGGCTCCCCCGGGGACTATGGTGCCTTACCTCAACATGCAGGGCTCTGCTGGAGCTGACCTCCATCCTCCCTTGCGGCTCGTGGAATTCACTAAGACAAATTTAATATACCTAATTTGTCGAAAATGACGGTGACGTGGTTCGCCACCCGTCACGTCCTGATTCTCACGAGGGCGAAAAGCGACCAATGACGAGCCGTTTCGCTGCAATGAATGGCAGCGGATGGAGCTCTGTGGTCTCTGCCAACCCCTGCGGGGGGATAGGCGTGAATATATATATATATATATATATATATATATATATATATATATATATATATATATATATATATATATATATATATATATATATATATATATATATATATATATATATATATATATATATATATATATATATATATATATATATATATATATATATATATATATATATATATATATATATATATATATATGCTATTTTTTTGCTTGTTGCTGATCTTAGCTAAGTAAAACTTTTGACTGTCCACTCTTTAATATCGAGTAACCCTCGACTTTTTTTTGTTCGATGCATTGGAAACGTGAATATTACGTCTATAATACTTTGTATCGAGTATAATAAAACCTACGTGTATTGTTAATAATGTATTTGTTTTTAAATAACTCAACTTATCGTTGACTCGTCTTTTGTCTGTAATATTTTTACCTAGCAGCTGTAATATTTTTAGCTAGCAGTTGTAAAATTGTAAGCAAAATTAAACTTTTATGATTTATGTGTTTGGTTGCTCTCTCTCTCTCTCTCTCTTAAAAAATTAAAGACTAAACTTAAATAAAATCTAATCACACACATTAAAAAAATATTTTGCACAACCACATAGTATTGCCATATATGCTGTATACTTTATTTACAGTAACAATAATCTATATTTACCAGTGAGTTTGCCCCAAGGTGCCTTCATAGATACCATCTTCTCTGTGTGTTTCAAAGACTCCATTGTACTGGACATAAAGACGATACTAATATAAATAAACACCGTCTAGTTCTCGAACTAAACCCACCCACATAACACAAGCTTATCCAATGCGAATTGGCGGGGTTACCAGACTAGGAATAAATATTTGTAATATTTGCATATATTTATTCCGATGCGGGGTACGAACCCGCGATCACTGACTCTGCGGCCGGAGGGCATCGCCACTGAGCCAATTGGTCGCCATCCTATCTGTATACCCCAGCTTAATTCCGAAAAGAATGATAAATAACAAAACGGTTACCTAGCAACCAACAACTTTCATATATTAACAACCTTTTTACGTCGCACAACTTTAAAAATTAAATAAAATCGTTAAAATCATGTAAGTATTAATTAAAACACATAGTTTTAGATCCACAAGTTACACAATTTAAATAAACATTTATTTTTCAAGTAAAAAATGACTGCGATAAAGCGAGTGATGATAAAATCGGTAAGATGTTTATCTTACCGACCGAAATTCCTTATGGGAATGATTGTCAATCATATATAGAAAGATAGTGTAAAATACCGGAAACGTTTTTATTTCCTGAATTTAGAAAAACAAGATTTTATTTAAAATTGTCGTAAGAAAACTATATTATCACTGTTGTGTGAGAGATTCGTGTACGATGAGCTGTTATAGGTATTAATTGTTACTGAATATTTACTATGTAATGTATAATGTTATATTCAATAATTCGAGATTTGTAGTACGCAAGTTTGTTTACATTTTTCTATTCTTTTTTTTTATGGCAATTAGTTATAACTATTATGCCAGTGTGGAGTCTGTACACACCACATTGTTTTTAGTGTGGCAACATTGTACACCCAGTGCCTCGTCCACTTCTCCGTCCGCTCGAATAGTGACGACACGCATCATATTTGTTCCGCGCAAAATTTAATATAACTATTGTTTACAATTTATACAATTTAATGTGTCCGTGTTAGTAATTCTATGTACAAGTAATAAATCGAAAGTTTGCAAGTGAATCTGGATTTATTTTAACTTCAACTCGAAGCCTCAACACGTCTTCACCAGTATTAAGTTTATAAAATTAACTAGTCAACTTATCACGTTATTTCTTGATAAAATGGTGACTATTCTACCAAAACCTTCTATGGACTTTTTCAGTCAACTTAAAAAGTCACTATACACGCATTTATTTCGTATTACTTCACTTATACACCTTAATCGAACTATATTGTATAATACACCACCACAATTAAGCAGTGTAACTGATTATAATATAAGATTATGAAAATGAAATAAAAACAACGTCACTGATGTAAGTTGGCGGGAAAAGTCTGTGTATCTATTTAAGTGAACGAATTAATATTTTTTTTAGGAATGAAACTCTTCACTCTTTTATATTCTTTTTGAAATTTGGCTAATGCAGCCATGGAGTATCCCAGTCTACGTTTGGCAAGACGTAGTTTCCACTCCAGCACTCACCTGCTGCAAAGGTACGACGGTGTTAGCTTACCTAAATTTATTCATAATGTAAAATTGTAATCTAAAACATTCTCTCAGTAGTGAAGCTACCGCTTATGTGCTTAGAAGTCGTGGGTTCGCTTCCAATATCGGGATGACCTAAAGGTACCTATTTATTTAGAGTCTGAAAGACGCACCCAATCCGTATTAGACTAATAGCATGGTGAGGCGATATTCATTCCACCAGAAATGGGGAGCCAACCCTACCATAGGATATAAAAAAAATCGGAGGCACTCATGAGGACTGCCGCCAGAAGTGAAAACTTAATACTGTGTTTTGAAATTTTTAAACTGATTATTATATATTATATAAATTATATAAGTAAATAAAAATTAGTCTTAATAATATACAAATAATTTAAAAAATCAATGAAAATAAATTAATTAATAAAAATATTAATTAATAATATTTTTAAAATATAAATAATTTTAATAATATATACTTTAAGCATTAGCATGTTGCTGACGCGAACCCATAGATTTTTTTCCTACACAGAGTGATGTACCGCGGCTATAGGTTTCACTTAAATATATATATATATATATATATATATATATATATATATAAAAATATATATATATATATATATATATATATATATATATATATATATATATATATATATATATATATATATATATATATATATATATATAGGTTAATTCAAATTACGTCGTAATTTTAAGATTATTTCGTAAATAAAACTTACATTTTACGATAGTAACAAAGTACAGTATTGAGCTTCATGATCGCACGGCACTAATATTTTTAACATCAGACAAATTTATCGCTTACTACGCACTCTACGGTGAGGTGACAAGTGAATCAACTACAGAAGACTTCTTATATTTCTACGTTCCTTTAATGTGCCGCCATGATTTACACTCATACATATGAGTGTAAATCATTTGCAACTTATATTCTTAATGAGTTGTCACGCACGATTTCATCCATGATCACACTTTTTAAGGTTATTAGATTTTTACCTCGTTATGATTATGAGCCGACAGTCTTAAATGTATAAATCTATCTATTTTAATAGTGGTAGGGCCATTCTGCACACGAATACTTTGTCAAGAATGGCATAATATTAGTCTGTAGCATGAATGAGCCGGCTCGCCCGGGGAAGTACTACATCTTGCAGAAAACCGGCGTCTGAGTGGTAGCTTCGTAGGGTGAGCGGCTGAGTTCCGGAGACCCAAAACCCTCCCTCCCCATCCCCATCCCTCTCCCCTTTTCCTCTCCCATAAACACACTTTCTTTAAAAGTCAGCAACGCCATAGGCAGTACGGAAGCACTGGCTATGGCGCTGCGGATGTCTATGGACGGCGTTGATTGCTTTCCACCAAGCGACACATCTGCTCGATTGCCTTCCTATCCCATAAAAAAAAAACTAAATAACAGTTAAATCCAGCAATTTTACTACAACCGAAATTCAAATTTATCTTTATTTTTATTACAGTTGTTATTGGAATGAATTTTTTTATTTATATGTTGCCCTTCCGGCCCGTGATTTGCAGTAAACCCTCCTATAACGCGATTTCATGTCCCTCGTATAACACGTATTTTCCCTCGTATAACGCGTGGATTTCCCAAATCATATACATATATGTACTCAGAAAAATTTATAATAATTCGAGAGTCCATAATCAACTTTATTTGCACATCTTGTTTTTATAAAATTTAATTGTTTTTGTATATTGATTTATATAGTAAATAATAAGATTGTACAAGACGATAGAAATAGGTATTGATTTATATAAGTATTATTGAAAACGAACAAAAATATTGTGTATAATAGTTATAGTAATAGTTATAGAAATAATATTTATTGTGATGTTGAAAATATGGATAGCATGCCCGAAAAATACGAAATCGGCGACCGGCTCTCTTTACGGTCACGGCCGAGGGTTGAACCGAGGTAAATTTTGGAAACAAAATCTGCTCTGTGATTGGTGGAAAAAAGGTGCCAAAAAACGGACCAATCATAGAGCGGATTAAATTTGCCTCCAAACGACTATAAAAGAGGTCGCAATTTCGGGTATGGCATCCAGTGACAACAAGGAAATTGAAGAATAAACAACTAAAAGAAAAATAGCAAATAAAAGAAATAGCAAATAGAAGAATAGTAAATAGGGAAGAATAGTGAATAAAATAGTTATCAAGAAGAGTGAAGCATTTACTTCGTCATATAGCGAACAACGATCCCTTTCGGCTCTCATCGGTACGGGAATCGAACTGCGCTAAAATCGATATACAGTCCGCTGCTCTATTAGCGCTGAGCAAACCTCCCGTACAGTTTTATTTATTATGTATGTGTATTGTTTTTGTTCCCAGCTTTTGAGTTTTAGCAACATTGATTATACATTACAGTGATCCCTCGTATAACGCTTAACCGATCCACCGCGTTATAGGAGGGTTTACTGTATATCTAAAGTGATATGTAATGAGGAAAATTATAATCCATTGTCTACAAAGTGTGTATCATTCAGTTAGATTCCCATCGCTACGCTCACGATTCTCAGGATGAATACAGATTATAAATAAAAAACATTATGACGCCAATTTATTTTGTTTATGTATCGACAAGGAAATCTAAATTTGTCTTTGGAGTGGTGATTTACGGACTTTGGTATATTAAATTTAAAAGCATACTCTCTTACTTAAGTATCACCGAAATTCATTGTCATCAAATTTATAGACATCCTTTTTTTAACTCAGGGGCAATCCTTTACTCTACAGCCTGGGGGAGGCGCTGACAGTGCAGTCTTTATGGGCCCATCTTCATTTGGGAGGCTTTAGGTTTCCCTCCCACTTTACCGAAGACACCCGGAAACACTAAGGGCATTCTTCAGCTCGGGACCTCAGTAACAGACCCTCATTCATTACTGCAAATCCCGGTCAGGGTAAACACACACAGTCCAGTTTTATTTATAATGAAATAATACTTGTATATGTACTAGTTTCCTTTATGCGACCGCTTGTTATAAAGCTAGGCTTATTCGAAATAATATGAACAATAATATAAGAAATATTATTGTTCATAATCAACACCAAGTATTGTGAGGTTTTTAACGTCACGAAGAGGACTTATATCTTGCTTGTTTTAAGTTACTATTCCAAAAGAGGTTTTATTCATTAAAAATAAAAAAAATAAAAGTAGTTGTAAAAATTGTTTATATCGTAAATATATACAATGAAAAAATATATTCAACCAAGCCACCTTGTACACGCCATTTTACCCGTTTTCCTCACCAAAATCAAAGCTTAGCCTTCACATCCTCCAATAGAAACTTTGAAATATCCTCCGACATACACCCAGGATCATTCAAGTGAACGTCATGGTTGCCTTCGACGATTCTATACCGAAAATTTTTATTCGGCCAAAGGGTCTCGTCCATTATAAAAGGCACGTCTTCATACGCACCAGCATCGATCGATTCCTTAGACAATATAGCTAAAGTCGGAGTGTTGGGCGCAGTAAATAGATTTTGTAAGAATTCTGTCGGGAAGAGCATAAGGGTTACATTTTTCATCCTTTGATCATAGGTGAACCTGAAAAGAATAAATTGTACTATTAATATTTTTACTTCTTTTACATAGGTTTTTTTATGGGATGGAGGGCAAACGAGCAGGCAGCGCCATATGCAGTGTGGAAGCGTTGCCGACCTTTAAGGAAAGTAAGGGAGTGGGAGGAGGAGGGTGTTGGGCCTCCGGAACTCAGAGCGCTCACCGTACGAAGCGCGGTGGCTAAGCTACCACTAAGACGCCGGTTTTCTGCGGGAGTGTGGTACTTCCCCGGGCGAGCCGGCCCATTCATGCTACAGACAAATAATATGCCATTCTTGACAAAGTATTCGTCTGCAGCGTGGCTCTACTACTTATAAATTTATAGTTTATTGTAAATGGTAGGCAATTGGTGAGGCTGTTGCCTACGGAGTCAATGGTCGCGGGTTCGACCCCGAACCGGAATAAATATAAGTATGACCAACAGATATTTATTCCCAGTCTGGTCACCTCGACAATCTGCATTAAACAAACGTGGTGGGTTAATCTTCTGTTCTTCCAGTAATGGGGAAGCTCGTGCCTAGCAGTAGGACATATGTATACGCGCTGTGAAAAAAATACGGATTGTAAATTAGATCGGCTCGATAAAGCACAGAATATCAGCTTCAAATGGTAGCATTTACTTTATTTAGTTAACGCGTTTTGTACCGCGAAAGCAGGGATCGACTAATTCGTATAAAAAATTCTGACTGTCCACACAGTAATTGATTTCCGCAAAGTAACGTCTGACTCCATTAATCATCGACTAATTTCTTCTTTCTTCTTCCTATATTTCCTTCTTCCCTTCGTATTATTCACATTCTTACTGTAAAAATGGGCAAACCGTTTGCATGCATCTCCCTTACCGACTACACCGGAATGATTTCGCGGTGCGTACAACGGGAGGTCTAGCGACTAAAACCAATGTATAGCCAATCGCACAAACGTCGGTAGGCGCGGCGGACGACAGAAACAAATTTATGATTCGGTTTGGCGTATGCCATGGTGTCTAGCGGCAAATTAGTAAAATCGAAGGATCGATCGATGGATGGATGGATCGGTGGATGTATCGATGCATGGATCGATAATTGAATCGATAGATGAATCGATGGATTAATCGATAATTGTATCGTTTGATGGGTCGGTGGATGTAGCGATGCATGGATCGATAAATGAATCGATGGATGATTGGATAAATGAATCGATTGATGAATCGATAAATGTATCGATGGATGAATCGATAGATGTGTCGATGAGTGAATCGGTATATGTATCGATACGTGGATCGATAGATGTGTCGATGGATAGATCGTTAGATGTATCGATGGATGGATCTATAGATGTATCGATAAATATGTCGATGGATGGATTGGTAGATGTATTGATGGATGGATCGAATGATTTGTCGATGGATGGATCGCTAGATGTATCGATGGATGGATCCATAGATGTATTGATGGATGGATCGAAGGATGGACGAATAGACGGACTGACGGATAAGCAGACAGGGTAATGTTACCGTTTATGTAACTAGAAAGATGAGCGACTATTAAACATTTTTTTAAGAAATACGAGACAGTGCAATTTATTTATTATCAGCCGCTCACCGTACGAAGCGCGGTAGCTATGCTACCACTCAGACGCCGATTTTCTGCGGGAGTGTGGTACTTTCGCGGGTGAAGCGGGCCTCTTATCACAGGTCTACTGATAAATATTTTTATTTTTGAATAATTAGCACTTTTTTCCTACTATTTCATTTATATATTTTTCAGCGTACATAAATTAAAATTAAGTGAAATGATTGAACAAACCTGTACAAGCCGTTCTCCGCTGGCTCGATCATCCTCTCCAGTTGGTGTTCCAGAGCCTCGTCTGTGAGACCTTGAACATTTTTCACCAGCTCACGTATCTGAAAGTGGTTCAGTAAAAAAGTTACTCACTTGTGACATATTCCAAAAGTAATATCTTTTGCTTAACAAAATATCGATTCTAACACTAACACACGCAAACGCGACTCTCACAAACGCGTGGACAATCTATGTTACATGGACAAGTTGTAGATCAAACATTTTCTTTTAATTTATTATAAATTGTATCAATGTTTTGTTTTGTTATTTAAACTTTTGTGCATACTACATTATAGGCATTCTCTCCCACTTGAGAAAGTTTAATGGTGATGTGTGAAAAAATGTTTGTAAGGTAATGCATATACTCATAATGATGATAATGATAACTGAATAATACATATATATAATTTTAAATTAAGTAATTTTAAAGTAGAAAAAAAAATGATATAAATAGAAAATCTTATCCCTGCAAAGAGGATTTAAAATATGCACGTTCTTCATTTTTTTAAGAAAAGTTGTTGGAGGATTTTTAGAGGTTTACAGTGGTTATGGAGGAAAATTTAAACATAAAACTAGTTTTATTCAGGAAAAAGAAATAATAGAAATATTATTATACTAGCTTTTGCCCGCGGCTTCGATCGCGTGGAATTCTGTTCTGGTCTGCCACATTAAGTTTGGTGACAAATGATTTTAAATGAATATATATATTTCTTATACTTAATAGTAAAATTATATTACGACCAAAATTACATAAAATCATTACAAGTTGTAGCCGATATGGTATTCCGACCTATATTACTGTAAAGTTTCATCCAAATCCGTCCAGCTGATTTTCTTTTAAAATACATTCATACTCACAAACTTTCGCATTTATAATATTAGTAGGATTACAATACTTCCAAATCGACCTTTTCGTATGTATATCTAGGTGCAGTTTCCGGTCCCGCGTTGTGCTTCCGGTAGCTTTCTTCCGCATAGTAATTGCCATAGTGGTTATGGTACCATTGGCGTAGGTTAGTCAGACCGTCAGTGTGATACGCAGGGATGGGGTCCAACTCAACCATGCGAGATATCATGCCGGGATACGCGATGTTGAAGTACTTACCTGAACAAACGAAAACCAATCACTAGTAATACCCCATAAAAAGGTGGGATTTCTTTGATCTAAATTAAGTCTTCTTCTTTTCGAGTTAGTCGTTCGTCTTTTATTCAGAATCAATAAATAAAAAAACTGAATGATAATTACAGAATGTTTCAACTTTAGTAAAAAATGTGGTCAAAACTTAACAGGAACAAATCGAATTTGCTTTTACCAAATCGATCCAGCCGTTTCGAGTTTTAGCGAGACTAACAACAATTGATTTTTATATATATATAGATTATATTTATTATTTTTTATATAATATATATTATTTTTTCTCTATCCTTGGCCCTTCCTCTCCGCTAATCCACGGTCTTCCGTGCCAATGGATGCATGGTTAGGGGCGAGCTTAGTCGCAAGCGTGCCGACTGTCCCGGAATCGTGCTCCCCCGGGTACTATGGTGCCTTACCACAGCATGCGGGGCTCTGCTGACGCTAACCTCCATTCTTCTTTTGCGGCTCGTGGGATTCACTATGACGAATTTTAGTATACATAATTTGTTAAAAAATGACAGCGACGTAGTTCGCCACCCGTCACGTCCTGATTCCAACGAGGGCGAGAAACGACTAATGGTGAGCCGTTTCGCTACGATGAATGTGAGAGCAAGGATGGATGAAAAGGTGGATGAGTGTGGAGGAAGCGGGAAGGGTGTGGCGGATGGAGATCTGTGGTCGCTGCCAACCCTTACGGGAGATAGGCGTGACGATGTCTATGTGTATGTGTATTTTTTCAGCTTATTAATTCACCACTGCAATTACACCAGCGTTCGTTTCGATTAGATCTTCGAATATGCAGGTGTTAGGGCAGAATATTCAGTTGAGTAGATGTTAGACAGATTGGCTTGTAGAGGGGTGTAGCCAATGTTACGTTTCACAGCGGTTAAATGTGAAACATTCAATCAGAGCCCCGGCATTAACCCCATGAAGAACGTCTGGGACCTCCTGAAAAGGCGAGTACAACCTTTCCAACCACCTCCACAAAGGGATAGATAAGGATTGGTACGGACTGAAACAAGTAGAGGACAACAGAGCAGGCTTATGTAACAAGATAGACTAGCCTTTATTATAATATATCTACATATATATATATATATATATATATATATATATATATATATATATATATATATATATATATATATATATATATATATATATATATATATTTAGGGAATTTTTATATGTTCCCAAAAATTCTTGTAAAAAGCGATTTAAGTGTTTTTGTTTATCTTAACATATATTTATAGAAAAAACTAACTTTTAGGAATACCATGTATTATATAATAAGTGGGAGAATAAAAGACATTATTTATTAATTTTAATTGGTGTTTGCTAGAAGTAGATTATTAGCATAATTATGTAGGTGTTGATAAGTGTCCCGTTTTATGAATAGATCGCTGATGGGAGGTTACCATCACATGAAATAAATTGACAATGTAAAACTTGATTACCAACTTACCTATAGCAACTCCTAACGAATGTCCAATATAAATAAACTTCTTCCACTTGTAATGTTGTACGAAGTTCCATACTGTGGGTATTAGGTCCATTACCGTAAAGCGAATGCCGGGCGGCAGGGGGTCAGACGATCCGTTTCCGGGGATGTCTATGGCCACGTAGAAAAAGTTATCCGGCATGGAGAGGACTAGAGGTCTGAAGGCTGTACACGGTTCCATTCTACCGGGACAGAGCAACACCGGTGGTCTAACGGGATCACCCCATGTTAGTGCTGAAATCATAGACGTACATAGATCACCCTTTATACCTCATAAAAACGAACGGAAGGCAAACGAGCAGACGTGTAACCTGTTGGACAGCAATCAATGCCGCCCCTATACCAATATCTATATATTCGCAGTGATTAGGCATTGCAGAAACGTTGCTGGCTTTTAAGAAATGTGAAGACTCAATCCAACATCGTAGTTCCAAAAGGTAATGGTGCGTGGAAAGAACTTTTGGGAAAAAAGCACTGATTTTAACGAGCGATAGAGTCGTGATATAGTGCGAATAAGCCATCGGGCATTTTCCGAAATTTCAAAGCTAAGTCTGGGTCCGTCGGCAGGCGGTATGTATATTTGTCTTAAAGTTTTGTATGTCCAGGGCATACAAAACTTTAAGAACAAATATTTGATCAAACATTTGAACAAGTACTTGAAGAAATATTTATTTAAATATTTCTTCAAGTACTTGTTCAAATATTTCTGCAAGTACTTGTTCAATTATTTGTTCAAGTGTTTGTACAAATATTTGTTCAATTATGTCTTGTTGTGACCAAAAAATTCCGAGTCATCACACGTAATTTAGCTTAACGACATATCTGTAGATTAAACTATTAAAATACCTATCCATGAGAGTATTGAATAATATAATAATAAAAATAATCTATGAACTTACACATCATTCTAATTATGGGGAAAAATTGAGACGATAGCGCACACACAACAATTTCATTGTAATTGTAATGAATATGATTGTGGACTAGATCAACGGTTCTAAACCACCGTGTCGCAACACACTGGGTGTGATTGTGTGAGTGAGATTTATAAATACAATATTTAGTTAATAGTATGTGCTTAGGCAATATACGTTTAATAGATTAATGATGTATAATTAATGAATGTACTTTCACTTCGACTATCATACGATTATGTGGAGACAGAACTTTTACTTAGCTAAAATCCACGACAAGCAAACATAAACAGAAAAATAAACATAATAAATAATAATAAGTTTTCTACTCGAAGAAGTGGATTTAAGGGGAACTTAAACGAAATCTTACCGAAAAAACGGCCGTCAGCAACTCTCCAACTCCCAACCACTATCAACAACACCAAACACACATTACCACTTTTCCACACTACACGTGTTTAGCCTCAACACGAGGTATCATCAGGTGTATAGAATATAGTAGACTCTACGGAAGACAACCATTAAGACTTAATTTCCACTTCTTCCAGTGGAAAACACTCATTAATATTTTTCTGTTTTTGTTTGCTTGTCGCGGATCTTAGCTAAGTAAAAGTTCTGACTGTCCACATAATAATGGATTTCCCCAAAGTAACGCCTGACTCCATTAATCATATCATAAAATTTGCATGTAAGTATGTAAGTGCTTCGCTGAGTAAAAAAGGGTTGACAACCACTGAACTAGGTTATCGAATTGTAGAGATGGGTAAGGTCGATAAAATTTGAATAGCCTATTGGCGGAAAATGTTTAAACTCATCGTTGCCGTTATTAATGTATATACGATAAATAAAATCTCAAATATACCTCTTAATCTTCCCCATGGTGCCTTTATAGATACAGCCTTTTCGGTATGCTTCAAAGACTCCATTGCTCTGCGTAGAAAATATTTTTAATTTATTTTACTCGGCCAAATTCTATTTAGATAACCGTCACAACAAACGTTTGCATATTAAAAATAATACAATTATTTAGTTATTTTATGCAATAGGAAAAACTTAATTTTGTTTGACTTGTGGCCCTGTCTATTCGGCAAACGATGTGAGATTAATCTTTTCATTATATTATTTAATTTTAATTTGGGTAAAATAAATAACTTTGTCATATACGAATATTTTATAATTCACGAAATATCTAGGAGTTGTCGTCGACGACAAATGCAACTTCAAAGATCACAGCCAGCGCTTAGTTCCAAAACTGATGTCTGCATCTGGATCACTGAGAATTCTACCGAATATGGTAGGTCTTGGAATGGTTTGGTGCATTCGATGGAGCGGCGATATGTGACGCGAAGGAACACCTAATATGTTTTAGTCGTATTTCGCTGCCCAAAGGCTGAAAAGCTTCAATAAAGGCCTTTGGTGTTGATGATAAAATTTAAACAACATAATTTACCTGTTTCACTTTTATCAACCATTATTTTTTGCATATCAAGCTAATCTATTTATACTTATGCCACAAAAACAACGACAATTACTTTTTTATGTTCGATATCAATCAAAACGTATACGTACATTTTTTTAAATTCATTTGATAAAGCCATACTTACGCTTTAGTACTATAACATAACACTGTCGAAATTTTCATTTCATGTTTATTCACTGACCTTGCATGGTATTAATATTTCGCATACTAAATAAAACTACATTTTGCGTGATGATGAGTTTTATTCTACTATCTTTACGCGTAAACACTACCTAGTGAGCCCCGCTCTACTAATTAATGTTACTTTCTTATCTTTTTTAATCTTTGCGTCATTTGCAACTGTATTCATGACCTCGTTTAAAAGCAACATCCGTCACATTGCACATTAACATTTAATATAATAATAATAAAGTTGTTATTCAAATAAAGAGTTTCGACAACATATATCAATATGTTTTCCACAGACAAGATGAATTAAATGACTGTCATATGTCTTGTGCTTACTTAATGAATAGAGATGTATATATCGTTAAATTCAGTATATAGTAACTATTTAAGTTAGAAGTTGAAGGTCACTTTGAAAATTAATAGCACTCATATGACGATAAGTGAAATTACAAGGTGCAATAATGCGCAAAAATTACCTTTATTACGCACATTCATAAAAACAATGACAAATTGTGTTTTAAAAATTTTCTTTGAATAATTGTATTTTTTCAAAGAGAATTTTGAGAAATTTACGAGATGAAATATACTCATTTTATCTGTATTTTTACTCAAACAATCATGATAAAACTACGTAAAAGCAATAGTATTAAGTAGATACGCAATGAATATAAGTTATCTATCTAGAAATAACTATGAAGAGCAGCAGCGAACTCAGGGGTCCTAAATATTATAAATATCTGTATTTTTTAATATATTTTTTTTTATTATCTACGTATAGTAGATTATATAACATATTAAAACCGTTCACAATGAGGTTCATTACATACTTTAAAAGGTAAGACGGAAATATAAACATAAGGTTTAAGTGAGAACATTTATCTGATAATACTCTAAATTTGCCAAAGCTGTAATAAAAACGGATGATCGAAAATTACTTTACTAGCATACCCAAAATGAATCATAAAAGAATATTGCGTATTCAATAATCTTTATTTAAACAAAGAAAATACTAGTCTAAACTTTTGTCAAAAAACGTTCTCACAATTCGTCGCTAAATCAAAAACTATTATTAAGACCTTTTTTTTTACTATATTTTTTTACTATTATTAAAACATGTGTTTCCCCTCAACACATTATCAAGGCATTTTCAGGTATAGCAGTAGAGTGGACAATTACACAATTACACCATTACATAGGTGAAAATGGGAAACAATAATTACCTGCTTGCTTTTTCGGTTTTTTCTATCACCTGTTTTATTGTTGTCAATTTAATCAAAATTTTGAGTATATCAAAGCGCAGTGAAATAATAAATATTTTAAGGGAACTGAAAGTTAATTTTATTTTGTAATTAATCACAGGATTCGATTTTTTGCAGTTTATATGTTCTGTTTGTACTGAAGGATATGTCCTTGTAAATATATATTTCTGATTTTGAACAATTCGTAAAAATTATTCTTCCTGCTTGATATTGGCAATATTGTATATATCTTACGCAAAAACTTGAGAACTTTTCCCGCCAACTTACATGAGTGACGTTGTGCTTTTATTTCATATCTATAATCTTATATTATTGTCAGTTATATTGTTTAAATATCGTGGCATATTATGCAATACAGTTTGCCTATAAGTGAAGTGATATGACATAAATGCGTATATTGCGACTTTTTAAGTTAACTGAAAAAGTCCATAGATTTTGATATTTTATCAAGACGTAATGTGACGAGCTAACTAGTACATTTCAAAATATTTGATATTATTTTATATTTTACTTAATACTGGCAACAGTTATAACTAATTGCCATCAAAGAACACATGACATATGATGTTGACAGTGACAAATTATTTACAAATACCTATCAGTTCCACTGTTGCGCGATTTTTGTTTTATATGATTTTTTCAGTTTTCAACTGGTCATAAAGTTATGACGTATGTTATACATAAGACACTTCCTCATAAGCCGCAGATTGGATTTTCCTCACATACATGAAACTTAAATATTGTTATTGAGGTGTAAAAATGAATTTATTAGAAAAAGAATGGTTTATACAAGTTCCATGGGGCAAAATGTGTAGTAAGTTATTTTTTTTTTAGTAATAAATTAAGCAAATATGTTACACCTCATAGATATTGTACTCGTAACTTTGATATATGATAACTTATTTGATTAGAAAGACAAATGTGAATCATAAGATTTTTCTTTTATTGGTAAAAAACTTCAAAATCCATTAAATGCAAAAAGGTTTATCATTTATTTTTTCAATTTATTGGATTTTCAGTGAGTGCTTGATAGTGAAGAGATTATAAAAATACTTAAATTTAGTAGTAATTAAATAATGTTATATATAGTATGTAAAAGTTGCCAATGAACTTTAATTTCCAGTTGTAGCCTGGGGTGACTGTAGAGATCCACCTGCCCTGCTTTGTCATGGGAATTTAGACTCTGCTGCGACTTTTAGGCCATTAATATCTCTTTTGCCAAATAAATTTTACTATATAGGTGAGTATTGCATACAAATACATCAACATCTATAGTAATAAAATGCTTGGGACCCTCTGATCTTTGCTTAGATATCAAAGGGAAGGATTACGCATGATAAGCTTGGACTACTATTTATTATTATATTTATCCCAATGCTGGAATTCTACCTGTGGCCATTGACACTTAAAGCTATAGTGGTACTAAGCCAATTAAGTTGTAGACAAAACATTAAATCTTCTTATCTTTCTGAGCTATGAGCACTGAGCAGTTTTGTGGAATTATTGTGTGTCTTGGATTTTCTTGCTTAATTAAAATAATAAAGGATTGGGTCCTACACTATACCATTGCTTGTACAGTGCAATGGTGGTCTGTGACCTTAACTAATCTGCTGCTTCATGTCCTTTTCTCTGCTTCTGGAACAAATTTTTTGTCAAGCTCTTCGGATAAATATGCAGGTTTAAAGCTATCAACACCAATGGTTGTTTATTTGCCCTAGATAAACATTTAGAAGACTTTCTCATGTCTCTACAAAACCTTGTATAGGCCAATAAGTAGAATTCTGAGTGATTTCTTTGCTGGGCCCCGATGAAAGTACATATTATAATTTGTTTCTTTGCTTTCAATATCAAAATAATCTAATATAAAATGCTATTTCTGTCTATAACAGGCATGGAGTTGCCAGGTAATGGGAAATCGGACCCATTTCCACCAGGCATGATTATAAGTGTATATGATATGGTGTATGCCATTGTAGCTGTGGTAAAACACTTCCGTTGGGATAGCTTTATATACATTGCACATTCACTCGGCAGTTTACTAGGTAAGTTACGATCAAATTTTTGAAGGTGGATAAGGGTCTTAAGAAAGGCCAACTCAAAAGTACCCTTAACCAGTGAACTTGTATGAATAGTGTGGATGAAGCAAAGAAACTGTGCCTAGATTGTAGCAGATGAAGATCTGTGGTCTCTGCCTACGCCTATGGGACACAGTTATGATGATACGTATGTATGTTTGTATCATTACCACGCAGGAACATGTAGTGTCTTATTTTAGGGTAAGTTGTGATGGAGAGGAGTCACCAAAATCCTGCACTCACTGTAATATGGTAACAAAAAATGTTAATACTACCTAATCTAATTTCTACCTATATCTGTGGTACTTGCATGATTGCAAGCCTATTCATGCATAGTTTTACTACTATTAAAGTCAAGCGTTACTTTGCGGAAATCCGTCACTATGTGGACAGTCCAAAGTTTTACTTAGCTAAGATCCGCGACAAGCAAAAAAATAATAGAAAATTAATAATGTGTGTTTTCCTGCTAGATGAAGTGGATTTTATTTGGAACTTAAACCAAAAACTTACCGAAAATCGGCCATCAACTCTCCACCCACCAACCACTATACACAACACCAAACACACACTAGCACTTCTCCACCTTGTTAACGACACGTGCTTCATCACACGGCATCTTAAGGTATAGTAGACTACGGAAGAAAAGTGACTTTTCGGTTGTGTATAGTGGTTAGTGGGTGGAGAGTTGATGGCCGATTTTCAGTAAGTTTTTGGTTTAAGTTATAAATCCACTACATCCAGCAGGAAAACACACATTATTAATTTGTTATTGTTTTGCTTGTCCCGGATCTTAGCTAAGTAAAACTTTTGACTGTCCACATAATCTGATACTTAAATCGTCCACTGATTTTTGTTTTTCTTGCCAGGTATGAGATTTAATATA
Source organism: Baronia brevicornis (assembly GCA_031353405.1). Taxonomy (NCBI): domain Eukaryota; kingdom Metazoa; phylum Arthropoda; class Insecta; order Lepidoptera; family Papilionidae; genus Baronia; species Baronia brevicornis. Next base: position 160,979 of record JASFAT010003821.1, read on the forward strand.
TTTCATCCAGATAACTGTTTTAATGAGGCTTTAATGTTTTTTATAGAACAGTAAAATAAATGATTAAGTGGGTCATCTGATGGTCACCAAGGAGGTATGAGATATATACTGAGAGAAATGTTGATAGTGTTACTAGTATTTTATATAATAAAATAAAAATTCCAGGAGAACTTTTCACCCTTGCATACCCCAGTAAAATATCTAAAATGGTTTTGTTGGACCCCACTACTATCGCTGTCGCATTGCCAGCCGAGTTTTTCCCAGTATGG